>JASAND010017723.1:0-22679 GCA_030248195.1 Trissonchulus latispiculum
AGCGGTGGCCGCCTGTCATACAAATGGGAGTGGACTTCGGCCAAAATGTCCTCACGCCGACCTTTGGGGACAACAACGGCTTTAAAGGACTCGTCACGACGGCGAGCCCTTTCATCGACATTCCACCAATACAGGACGCCCCCTGCAGGTGGAAATAGGGGCGCAGCTTGCGAAGGGTTGACGCCAAGTCGGGGTCAGGGGGGAATTTCTTGTGCCGGATCAGGATCAAGTACAGCGGCAAACTCCAGTTCATCCCGGAGTTCGCGCTTCCAGGTGGTAAGGTCAGAGGGGGCAGGGGTAATCAGGGTTATGGCACAAACGGTAGGGGTATAGGACATCGGTGAGGTGCTGTTCCTCATCCTTGTGGGTTATAGGAATCCAGCCGGGAAAGACCGTCCGGCACACATTGATTTTCCGGGGCGGTATTCGACTTCATAGTCGAATTCCATAAGGCCGAGGACATACTTGGCGACATCCCCTTGGCCTTGCTGCTTATAGTTATTCAGGATGTACTGGACGGCCTGGTTGTCCGTACGTATAAGGAACTTTTGACAGAGGTAATGCCGGAATTTGCGACAGGCCCACAAGGCACCTGTCCCTTCCAGCTTATTGATATCATAATTTCTTTTCGGCGGGGGAGAGGGAGCGGCTAGCAAAAGCCACGGGGCGTTCCTTTAACGTACGGGGGCCGGTGGGGTTTTTGGCGGACCGGGGGACGGAAACTCGTTCTAGTACAGCGCCTAGCCCACTGTAACTAGCGTCAACGGATACAATAAACTGCCTTTCAAAAATCAGGGAACGCCAGGACGGGGGCTTGGGCAGTTGGGTCTTAAGGGTCTCGAAGGCTTCCGGACACTCTTCAGACCACACGAAGGGGGCGTTTTTCTTGAGGAGGTCGGTGAGGGGCTTGGCAATGCGGGCAAAATTCAAAACAAACCGGCGATAGTAGCCGCACATGCCAAGAAAGGACTTCACTCCTGTGACGTCCTTGGGGGGTTGGAGTTTGGTGACGGCGGACACCTTGTCGGGATCGACGCTAACGCCGTTACGTCCGACATAGTGTCCAAGGAAGGGGACGGACTGGCGGGCAAAAACAGCACTTTTTCAATTTAATACGTAGGCCGTTTTCCCCCGCAGTTTCTGGAATGTGGTCTGAAGGGTGTGGATATGGGACATGGGGTCAGTGGAGGGGATGAGAACGTCGTCAATATAGACGGGGAGGTCGGTGAGGACTTTCTCCATAATCCTCTGGAAGGTAGCCGGGGCGTTACATAATCCGAAGGGCATAACATTCATATGGAACAGGCCCATATGAGAAACGAAGGCGGTTTTTTCGCGGTGTTCGGGGTAGACCTCCACCTGCCAGTAACCGGCGGCTAGGTCAATGGTGGAGAAGATGTTCGCACCCTGCAATTGGTCGAGAGTTTCGTCGATTTTGGGGAGGAGGTGATAATTATCTTTCTTCGTGATTTTGTTTAGGGCGGCGGTAATCGATGACAAGACGGGTAGACCCGTCCTTTTTCCCGACCAAAATGCAGGGTGAGGACCAAGGGGAAGTGGAGGGGGAGTACACGTCCTCGTCGAGCATGGCTTTAATGTGTTTCTCAATCTTGCCCTTGTCCTTCGGATTATTTCGGTACGCCCGGCTTTTGATGGGGCCCTCCTTGCCGGTATCTATGATGTGCTGGTCCACTCTTCGTCCGCCCGGGGTTTCCGGGGCGGGCTATGACATCAAAATACTCGACAAGGAGGCGTTTAAGGCCGTTTTTAAAATGTTCATCGAGGTCCATAGCGGCGAAATCCACGTTTTCCTCGATGAACTTGACGCGTTCTTCCATAGAGGGGAGGGGTTGGGGAGCATAGTGTCTGCCGAGTAATGCAGGTCATTAAACCCCCGCAGACCCTGCTCTGAGGGAAGAGGGGCTGGATCCAATTGTTCAGGAGGTACTGGGTTGGGGTGGGTTTGCCTCCAACTGTTCCTGGGAAGGGGCGTCCGGCAGGAAAAATTCATCTGCCGGGGGTTCCGAGGCATCCGCAAAGAGGACCTCGGCTCTCCGTCATCTCCTCGAGGTGACAAGTCACGGGGTCAGTATCCAAGGAAGGGGTAGTGGGGGACAACTTCGGCTTCCGAAGTTGTCTGGGGAAGCTAAGGAAAAATAGATAGTGGGGTCAACCCACTTTACTGGGGAATGATCGGGTTCCATCATATCCGTGGGGTCCGGTGTACCTCCGGGCAAAAATCTGTCCTTTTCACTGGGGTAGGGTAGGGGAGAGGGAGGGCTACACTGGGCTGCCCGTATAGCCGGATGGTCTGTCCAGGATTGCAGACTATCCTGGAGTTGAGAGCTTTCACCCCCCATTCCGTCGCATACTGACGTCCGTCAGCCTCCTGAATGGGGGTGATGGGCTCGGCCTCGCCGAGGGACAGATTTTTAGGGAGGTCAACCAGACAGTCGTGGGGGTTATAGACACGGATATAGGTGACCTTGTCCGACGTTTCGAGGACACCAGGGACAGGGTAGACCTCATACCGCTCCATAAGTTCCGGGTCGGGTTCAAAAAGGACTGCTTGGTAACAGTTGGGTTGCTTTGCGCCGTCGACAAGACAGCGCACGGGGACCATAGCTTCAGACCGGGGTTGTAGGGTTTTCTTCTCCCTCATACAGAAGAAAACGCTAAGGGCGGTCTGAATGCTAAACTTGTTAGCCAGGGCCTGTAGTTCTTCCGGGGTCAGGAGGGGCGTCTCCCAGTAAGGAGTTCGAAGGGAGTGGGTTTTTGGGATAATGGACCAGTCGGCTCTTTCCAGGAAGTCATAACCAATTATGACGTCCTGGTGTAACCCTTGGGTTACATGGAAGGTGAAACTGAATTTATGGTTATTGCAAACAAAAGGGAGTTCGCAAGAGCCGACTATTTGGAGGGTAGAACCCGCTGCGGCAGTGGACACTTTGGCCACCGTCGCAGTGTCCAGGGAAAGGGAAAGAATACCCGAGGCATTTACGCGGTCGAAAAATGCCTTGGATATGAGGCAGATATTGGCCCCGGAGTCTACAAGGGCAATGGCTTTGACCCCGGACACACTCACCAGGATTAAGGGGCTTTTCCGCAGGGCAATACGAGAGCATTGCGATGCGAAAAAGGACGTGTTGCCCATCAAAACGGCTTGGACCGCTCTCGGATGGGATTAGGGGGCGGGCTTCTGGGTGGTGAGGCGTCCAAGGTTTGCGCCTCCTCCCTCCAGACATTGCGTTGGATCCGGAGGAAGCGAGGGGGGCGGGGATTTTGCGGGGGACCTGGGTTGGGTAGGGGAAATGGTTTTTCGGGTTGAGAGGGGACTTCCCCCTCAGAAAGGGACCGTTTATGGGCAGGGAGACCGGGTTTTCTTCGATTTTGGAGCGGTCTTGTTGGTCGTTGGGTCGGACTGAGGACGCTGAGGTTGAGGAGGAGGGTCAGCCCAAATGGACATATTGGGGAGACGGAGTTGGCCAGATGCTTCCAGCTCCTCCGTCCTGCGGCGGTCCATGGCCATGAAGTCGAAAAGTAAGTTCTCGAACTCGTCGACTTTCCTGCGGACCTGGGTCATGGTGGTATGGAAGTCTTCGTTAGCCTTTCTAGTGGCGTGGCCCACAGAGGTTAACACTTCATGTTGGGCTGCCTCCACCTCGTTCAGCTCCTCGCGGACTTCCTGGAACATGTCACCCAATTCAAAGTAAGGTGCCCACTGTTCCGGGGTAAAGGGACAGGCAGAGGTTGCGGTTGGGGGGACAGAGTCATGACGGGCGCTCTTGGAATGGCGGGGGGCGAGCCGCCACGAATTGTCCCCTTTATTCCGCAGGAGTCGAATAGGGTCAGGGTTTGTTCCAGAGGGGGCGTCGTCAAGGTTACGTAGGTTACGTAACCGGGAGGCAAGGGTATCATTATCCAGGGAAGTAGGGACATCCTGGTGCTGCGAGGCGCTGGGGGGTTTTGCCGACCGGAGGTGGACGGCAAGATCTCCCCAGGGCTTTGTCGGAAGTTAGGGGGGGGAATGGGTACGTACGTCATCGGATATACGTACGTTTTTCCGGTTTTGTCTGGGGAGGGGTGGGGTAGTCAGCAGTGGATCCTTTAGGGGAGGGACGTTGTCGATGAGGTCCACTTGGACCTTCTTCGTCGCTTTCTGAGGTTTATAGGAATGCCGGGCGGGTTTCCACTGCCGACTTTTAACCCGCTTATCGCTCAACAGCACCAGATTTGCCCCGGTGAGAGGCGGGTGGAAGGTCGGGGGGGATAGGAATCGTGATGCAGATCACGATTCTCTTGCTGAGGAGGGGTTAAAGGAAGTCTGGCGTGGTCCAAGACTGAGGTCGGCAGAGGGTTTGGGGGAGTTTTGGCGTGGTCCAAAACTGGGATCGGCGGGTCAGTTTGGATAGGGGCGGATGAAGGCGGCCTTTTGCGAGACTGGTCTCCCCCGTCTCCAAAAGGCTTCACCTGTTTCCGCCACCGGTTCCAAAACTTATAGGGGCGGGTATTACCTTCCTTATCCCTGATAAGGTTCCCGCCGCCGGGGTACCCACCATTGGCCATAACCAATTCGTGGGAGGGGAACCAGACCTGACGACGCTTCTTCTGACGTTTCCTCCGGATACAATATTTGCAACTGGGGTTGTTGCAAATCTCCTGATATTGGGCGGACACGGCCTGGAGGCCCATGGTCTGTTTCCATTCAGACCAGAACCAGTTGGGGCGGAGCAGGCCATTGCCGTATCGGACGGAATCCCCGCCGCCGGGAAATCCTCCGTACATATTGACCAGCTCCGCTGTGGGCCTCCATTGGCAAACCCTGACCTGTTTGGGCTCAAGAAAGGAGAGGCTACGTCGGACAGGGTAGGGAGGTTCAGCAATATGGTCGAACAGACTAGGCAGTCCGTTCTTGGGGGGAGGGGACGGGGTATAATCCGTTGAACAAGAGGATCCAGATAGGGAGTCTGTTCGGTAAAACTCAGGGGGAGGGGCTGAGGGGTTAGGGTCGTGGGAGTTTGGGTTAGATGCGGGGAGGTCATTAGTAAAGGCAAGGACCATATTTACCGCGTAGGAGGGTTGCCGGGGGCGCCCTCCTGGGTTTACTGAGGACGCCCCTGGTTGGCGTTTCCCTGGTTCTGAAAAAGGCCAGGGGGTCTCTGGCTCCTGGGTGGGGGTGGGAGGTCGTTCTGGGCACCTCCTTGTTGGTCAGGGGGTTGGGACGGGTTTAGCGGCTGATCCGTGACAGCCACCTTGGGGTTACTCAACATACGTAAAAACCCGGGGTGGTTTGGACCCAGGTTCTGGACTGCTCGGATCCGGTCAGGGCATTGCATCCAACCATGCCCTTCCTTCACACACCAGAAGCACAATCTAGGTCCGTATGGCCTCTGGTTGGGGTTATTGGGACGGGGACCAGAGTTGGAGGGGTAATTATAGCCAGACCTATAATTAGAGTTGGGACGAGGGTTCTGAGATCGGGGAAAACGGGGCTGTTGGTACTGGGCTCGAGCTTGAGGGGGGTAGGGCGGTGCCATACGCATTTCTGCTGCATAGGCCTCTCGCTCCGGGAATTTGGGGGTAATCAAGGTAATCAGGGTCTTCGAAAGGGTCGTCATAAGCTCGAGCCACGAAGGCTAGGGACGGGGTTTCTTCCTCCATGGCCCGCTCGATGGACTGGACAATAAGCAGAGCTCGGTCGATCATGGAACTCTGCTCATTTTGGGGCCAATAGGACATTTCGGCTAGCTGACCAGCCACCCGGACCCTGAGGACTTCCCTCAGACCGGATTTGAACTGTTCAGCCATTTTCCGGTCACGTTCCCGGATACCGGCGGAGGGGAAGGCTTTTACCGCCAAAAGTCGGAGGGCCGTTACGTTCTGGTGGGCTTTTTCCGAGGGTTGTTGCCTTCGGCGGTAAAATTGGTCGGCATACTGCTCGACCGTCGTGGGAATGGGCTCGTATAATTGCTTCAAAATGTCCACCAGTTTCTCAAAGGAATCGGGTAGGTTAGGGCCATGGAGGGCTTCCTTGACGGAATCGTCAAGGAACTGCCATAGAATTCGGTGGAGGAGGTGGGGAGGGACTTCATGGACACGAGCTGTGTCCTTGAAGTTAGAAATCCAGGTCGTGAACTTGATCTGGCTCTGGGGGCCTAGGAATGGTTTCGTTCCCTTAAAGACCTTTAGGTACTCAGCCACGTGTCGCGCCGTGGACAAGTTAGACTGCTCCACCTGGGCTTCCCTGGTGTGCAGTCGGGGGTCAGGGCGTCTCCGGGAAAAAGGAGGGCGGGTAGGTCGGTTAGCCCGAGTATCGCTTTGGGCCCGGGGGCGAAATGGGGATGTGGGGCCATCGTCGCCGGATTCCGAGTCAGATGACGGTGGAGAATCGCCGTGGGGAGGGGATGGACGGGTAGAGGGCTGCCCCCTCGTCCTTGGTTCGGGTGGGGTCTTCACATCGGAATCCTCTTCGATGGCCGCCACAATCTCGAGGAATTCTGTATAAACCCTGGGGTGGTTTTGATACAGAAAAACCCACATTTCCCGGGTCATATGGCGTACCTGCTGGGCCAAGACCGACTTACCAATCTGGTCGTCGAGACATTCATAGGGGGTTTTATGCGTAGGAGGGGCCCAGCCAGGACACGCCGGGACTTTGGGACAAAAACCCAGAGCGGGTTTTTTCTTGGGTTGGGACTTTCCGGACGGCTGTTCCAGGGGAATGGGATTCGGGGGTGGGGCTGTATCTGCTGAATTTCCGGAGGTAGAGGGGTAGGACTCATGTGAGGCCAGGGGGGGCGTCCCGTCGTCATAATTCTGGCGGTTCCGTAGGTCACCCGACTTGTCCCACATCAAGCCGGATGAGGGGGAGGCCAGGCCCCAGTGCTGGCTAGACCGGCGATTTTGGGGTTTTTGAGCTCCCTCAGAGGTAGCTCTGGGTCGGATAAGGGGGGGCATGGATTTTCTCACTCGTGATTGGGCGGGACCCGAATCAGTGAGACGATCAAAAATGGGGTTTTTGGGGTTAGGGGCATCGCCGATCAGCCGGGCCAGCTGCTCCTGATACTTCCTCCACTGGCCTCGGGTACGCAATTTATCTTCTTCACTGGGGTCGGAACCGTCCAGATGGACCGTGGAATCATGACGGGAGGGGCTTCCTCTACCTCCGTCCTGGGGGGAGTCCGACGAGGGGTGTAGATCGTCCTCGGGACTCAGTCCTGACCCGAGGCGGATGTGAACGGAAGATCCGTGCTGCCCAGAACTTCCGCCCACGGCCCCAAGGTCAGGAGGGGGAGGCTCAGGGGACCGGGCCACTCTGGGTTTACTATCAAAGGGGTCGTCTTCAGGGGGGCGATTATCCATTATTAACAAAACTCAAGAGAAACAAAACACTTACCGAGTTAGTTATATACGTATATCAAAAATTTGGGCAGCACTTGGGGACAATAGGGACTTTTTGGACGATATACGTATATAACTAGGGCAGGTCAGGGGTTTCCAGGCCAAGGGAACGAAACTCCAATAACACGTACGTATTTCAGGCCAAAATTCGGGGGTTGGGTCGGTCTCCGGATCGACCTGGATTTTCGGGGAATCCGTCCAAGGGGTAGCAGCAATCCACCAGTTGGGGCTGACAAGGGCCAACAATACCGGGTTAGATTCCTGGGCGGGTCCTGGAATCTGACCAAATTTTACAAAATTTTATATTTCCCTCCCAAAAATTTTCGGGGTGGGGAGGGGTAAATTGGTATAAATTTAGGGCGGGTAGGGAGTTGCTGGTATAATGGGGGTAGATTATCACCTGGCGTGGTCCTGGTGATAATCTAGGGGTAAAGTTGGTCTGCCCAACTATAATAAAAAATTTCAAACAGGTAGGGAAAAAATAACACGACACAAAATTAGGCACGAGAATAAAATAAACACACCACTCGTCCGCAGAAAGGAAAACGGGACTAATAAAATTCACGGGGGATTGACAGGAAGTCAGGCGTCTGACTGGGACTTTAAGCGATGCGTGGGCGGGCCTTCAAAGGACCCAAGCAAAGTCAGGCGCCTGATAAGGACTCAAGCGGTGCGGGGGCGGGCCAAAAAAGTTAACACAAAGGTTTGCAATTGGGAATGACGTCAATTGCAGACCTTTGTGAATACACCCGGGGGGAATGGGTATATGAGACCGGCGAATCCAGTCAATATTAGGGAAAATGAATAGGGGGGGGGGGAAACTTTACAGGTAGTAGGTAGAGGAAAAAAATAATTTGGGGCTCTAAAAAAAAATTTTTTGGACTAGGGGGGGCTAGAAAAAATTAATTTAGGGGGGGGGGGAAATCGGAAAAATATTTCAGGGGGGAGAAAAATAAAAGGGAAGAGCCTAGAGCTGGCAGCCTAATGTAAAATATGGGGGAGCTAGGGATTTTAACCGCTGAGCTCAAGCCCCAAATTTACAAGTAGGACTGTGCGCAAGACGCTGACCTGCGACTGCGGGTGGAGATATTTAGTCCAGGCGGCTCTCTACCACCGACTTGCCTCGCCAAGGGGGGACTGGACAATTTTTGGGGGACGCCAACGGGGCGCCTAGCAAAATTCGGGGGACGTACACACACAAAAATAGGCTCAGTTATGATTCAGCTCCGGGCTATTCCCAGAACTCTACCTAGCTAGGAAAAAGGTCAAAATTAGTTAAAGCTAAATAAAAACAGTTAAATTAAATACAAAAATGGAGACAACTGGCGTATTTACTGGACAACAAAGGGCAAGGATATGACAATCTAGTCCGTCCGGCGGTATCCGGACAGGACAGACAAACAATAGCGGGCTACCCGCACAATAACAGGAGAAGGGCACAAGGGGAAACACAAACAGCGGGGAGGGGACCAGCAACAAATAGGACGGGGGGAATAATGTAAGTAAATTGGGGGAGGGAAGGTTAACAAACGAAGTTAGACCCAAGGTGGGGGAACGGGGGCAACCCCGCTAATTAGGTGGAGGAAGGAAGGGGAAGAGTTAGGAGTGAACTTGAAATTAAAAGAAGAAGGGGGGTTAGAAAGAAAGAATTAATTAGGAAATCAGTAAAAAAGGGTTTTTAAGGGGAAGAAATAAAAGGATTGATAACTTACTCTTAGGTGTAGAATTCTGGGGGTGGGGCCCCGATCTCAAATATACGACCGCTCGGTAACTTTGAAAACTCCCAACTGACGAAAGGGTGATGTAACATTCAAGGAGAATTTTGTTATGCGTTGGGAACGGGAGGGTCTATCTTCGCTAAGCCAACAAGAATTGGAAATATGTGCAATGTTAAGTTTACGCTCAAAATTAGACAATTTTAGATATTTTTAAAGAACGAGCATAAAGTTAGCACTGCACAATATTTAGGGGAGGGGTTTACATACAAAATAATACATAATTATGGGACTTCCCAACAATTATAATCATACAATATTTATGGGGGATTTGGGGGATTTTAGGGGGTTTTGGGGGAGTTTTAGGAAAACAGTGAAAATGGGAATTATGAAAGGGCTTGGAAGGGGGGTGATAGCGGGGACGCTATTACCCACATTACAGATGGTCGAAAAATCGGCCAAAAATGGACCCCCCCTTAAGAACATCGATTTTGGCAATTTTTAAAGATTACAAGTTGACATAAAAGTCATTACATTACATAAGTTGACATGAAAATTTTCTCAGGCGGCAGAATTTCTTGCCATTTGGCATAAATGAGTACTCCTATAGCACCTCTGTATTTGCCAAATTACAGCCTTATAGCTCGCACCAGTAATAAAATTTTTTCTTAGCCAAGAATTTTCAAAATTTTGCCGAAACTTCAACTTTGAACAGTAATTCCCTTAGATGTAGATAAGATACAGAAGTCTAGTATTTTTCTGCAGATAGGGGCACATGTGCCAAATCATATTTTCAAATGGCAAGCTTGAAGCTAGGGTCTTGCAGCCAGCAGAGATTTTTAATTAATTATGTTGGTAGTTGTGAAAAAGGGGGGGTCGGGCACATAAACGCGGCGGCTGCACATGGCTGGAAGGCAGCTAAGAACCAACGACCAAGTATTTTTGACCACACCCATTCTCTATAACTTCGCCAAAAGGTAGGCCAATCGGACAAAGTCGGGGCAAAAGTTTAGTCGACCCGCTTAATTGTGAACATGAGAAAAGCAGTATAGAATGAAGAAATATCGTTAACATTCTTTAATGTATATTGGTCGTCCCGTCCCGATGACCGGTCTTGCAAACAACCATCCAAAGCATCGGTAAATTCACATACGTTATTAATGTACTATAATAATATTATCAGTTAAATAACTAAAATGTTAATTACAAAAAATAATTAGCGCAATATGTATTACGTAGTTTAAAGCATACATCGCTTATGAAAAATAATGTCAATACATGTCAAAATTGTGGAAAAAACATAAAAACACCACTTGCGGAAAAACGTTCAGTAAAATTTAACTCAACTACTTGCACCGCAAGTGCAAGTTGCAAGTGCAAGTACTGACCGTTTTTATGAAACAGATTTAAAGTGCAAGTATAGACCGGCAACTTGCAACTTGCGGACTTGCAACTTGCGGTTTAAGTGCAAGTACGCAAGTAGCACTTGCAGTTTTATGAAACAATTAACTTGTAACTTGCATGTGCACTATGCAAGTTGCAAGTTTTAAGTTTTATGAAATTGGCCCCAGGTCGTGGATGGGGTTTTCCCAACCGGTGGCAGTCGCTGATATCCTTATCATAGGAAACCGTATTTTCTCCGGCAACCGCATTCAGAACTTGAACAGCCTTATCAGCCACTTCCTCGCGAGTTTCGGTTTCCGGCTTACTAATTCCATGGATAATTATATTAAAAGATTTCGATTGTTCTTCTAACTTCCGAGTTTGTCGCTGCAGCGAATAACATTACGAGCGCAGGGGCGAACGGACGTTCAGGGTGCAATCTCATGTCGAGTTTTGGACCGACATCATCAACTTTCGAAGGCTCCACAAGACGCAATGCTGTGCGGAAGTATTTCAAATCAATTGACATCAAACATAACACTATTTTATGCGGCAAGACTAGCTAGCTTTACTCAAATGAGATTTTTAAGGAACCTCAGTTTCGAGCCTGCTCAGTTTTAGAAGTTTCGGGCCTGCCTGAACGATTGCCGTTGTTATGATTTCTAATCGTTCAAAATTGTTACGATCCAGGGTCCAATTTGGCTCCCAGACCAACACCAACCCACAACTACACACCTACACCTACACCGATACCGATACCGATACCGACACCGACACCGACACCGACACACACACAAACACACACACACGCGCGCGCGCGCGAAGTGTAGTCTACACAGATTGCACTCATATTTTAATAAATACACATTTTCATCTATTTACACTAATACAACGTAAACTAAAAATAATTTAAATACAGTGAGCAATGTACTGCATAGACAATTTATTCACAATAATCTTTTTGATTTTCGGGCAGATGATAAAGAACCAATAGACTTAATGGAATCAGAAAGCTCCATTTTGCGAACTAAAACAACAGCAAATACGTCAAGAAAATGAAGTAAACGCTGGCCAGCAGGCGGATCCACGAAGGATACAAGGCATTAATCATAAAGAAACAATGAAAAATGTCCAAGAAGAGGAAACCAGGCCAGGAGCTCCAGACATTAGTTCTCTCTGAGTAAGAGCGCCCACAGCGGACACATTGGCTCTCTCCTGTTCGGACTAAGGCTACGACCTTAGTGACTGCAGGCAGGTGTTTTTCATTATTTCTTTATGATTAAAACAACAGCAAAATAATAAATAATAATAATAATAATAATAACAATTATAATCATAGGTTAACGCGGGGGGTTCTGGGGGGTCCAAAGCCCCCCTCCCAACCCGGACAAGGTATAAGCCCTACCGCCGCAGGGGACAAGGGGTAACGAAAAAATGGCCAAGGGGTAAACAAAAATAGCCGAAAAACCTTAGTTTTTACGCTAGTATTATAAAATTTCCGGCTTCGCCCGAATTTTTTAGCTAAAATGTTTACTTGTTCGTGAAAATTTGGCAAAATCTTGAAGTTTTTTAAATTTGAAGATTTTGGTGCAAATTTTAATCAAGAAACGCAGTTAATAAAATCAGCGTTAATTTTTCGAAAAATTTTACAAATTTGTTTTTGAGGTGCAAGCCCCCCCCAGAACCCGACCCCATGCTAATGTTAGTGTTGTGCATTGGCCGGTGCGGCCAATGGCTGGCCAATGGCCGGCCATTGGCCGGCCAAGCCAATGGCCGTTGGCCGAGAAAATCTCGGCCAGTTGGCTTGGCCGGCCATTGGCCGTTGGCCGGCCAACGGCCAATGGCCAACGGCCAATTGGCTGGCCGTTGGCCGTTGGCCGTTGGCCGGCCAATGGCCGTTGGCCGGCCAACGGCCAATGGCCAACGGCCAACTTGCTGGCCGTTGGCCGTTGGCTGGCCAATGGCCGAGTGCTGGCCAAACTCAAATTTACTGATCTTGTGCGTTAACTGTGTTGAAAAATTTAATTTTGCTGCATTATATCGTAAACATGTTACTGTATAACGTTACATTAGATACAGTACTACAGATTTTCGCTTAGATGTTGACAATTTTTATCGTTATTAGAGTTATTTTACAATTAAATTTGCTAATTGCATGCAAATTTTAAGTGTGTTAACAACGCAGTTTCTAAATTTGTCTGGCGGTGAACGTCTCATCACTTTAATGCGGTCCTCCAGCAAAATTAAAACAGAGTTATCGCGAGTTGGAGCTAAATGTTTGGAAAAACTGTTTTACAAATATTGTAAATTGTAAATTGTACTATTGAAATAAAATTTAATTAAGTTGACGCCTAATTAAGCACGGTAGACGAATAAAAATAGTAAATTGCAGCTCGCCAACGTTCATAAATAGCAAAAGCATGGCCAATAGCTTACAGCCAAGAAACAGCCAACGGCCAACGAGCGGCCAACGGCCAACCAGTTGGCCGTTGGCCATTGGCTGTTGGCCGGCCAACGGCCATTGGCCGGCCATCGGCCAACGGCCCACGGCCAGCCAATTGGCCGTTGGCCATTGGCTGTTGGCCGGCCAACGGCCAATGGCCGTCCAACGGCCAACGGCCAATTGGCCGGCCAACTTCAAACTCCGGCCAAGCCAAGCCAAGCCAACCATGGAAATTTTCGGCCAATCCCAACACTAGCTAATGTATGATTATATTATAACAAGTAACAAAAATGCTCCGCACAAAAGAGGGTAATATGTGTGTGTTGGCTGTATCGTATATATATATCCTTTAAATATCCTTTAAATATATAATAAATATAAATAGGTATATATATCCTTTAAATTCCGGTTGAAGAAGTAAAGACAAAAGTTTCATGGGCACGTGACGTTATTTGGCACAGCAAATATTGGTGGATGGTTCCATGTCAAAAGTTGCTCAGCTCACTTAGGGCTTTCATTTGATACCAAATTTGACCACTTTTGAAAAATTTTATTTTTGACCCAAAATCGCCTAAGTCCCCACCCCACCCACCACAGCACTCTACAGCCACTTTGAGCATGCAGTTCTATGACAAAAGTTGCTCAGCTCGCTTAGAGCTTTCATTTGTTACCAAATTTGACCACTTTTGAAAACTTTCATTTTTGACCGAAAATCGCCTAAGTCCCCACCCCACCCACCACAGCACTCTACAGCCACTTTGAGCATGCAGTTCTATGACAAAAGTTGCTCAGCTCGCTTAGGGCTTTCATTTGGTACCAAATTTGACCGCTTTTGAAAAATTTTATTTTCGACCACTTGACCCCCCACCCGACTGACCCTTCAAACGGCAAAGTGGAACCAGCCCAGCAAAATAGGAACGTCGGACGGCAAAACGGATACCGGGAATGAGCTGGGCACACCAGAAAACCCATATAGACAAAGTTTTGAGAGGCCAGGTAGAGCCTACTATGGACCTCCAGGAAGCGGTTTCCGACATTGCCCTCCAGACGGCAAAGTGGAACCAGCACAGCAAGATGGATGAGTCCTACGACAAAAAGGACACCGGGAATGAGCTGGGCGCACCAGAAAACCTTTATAGACAAAGTTTTGAGAGACCAGGTAAAGCCTACTATGGACCTCCAGGAAGCGGTTTCCGACTTGACCCTCCCGACGGCAAAGTGGAACCAGCCCAGCAAAATGGGTGGGTCTGACGGTAAAACTGTCTGCGGGAATCGATTCTCCGTGCCAGAAAACCATTGTATGGAAGATTTGAGCGTTCAAAGTTAAATAGATAGCGAGAAATTTCGATTTTTCATTTTTCGAATTTTCGCCATCTTTGACGGGCCACTGTGGTCGCTAGGGAAGTGATAGAGAAACGCAACCTGGACCGTTAGTTTGTTCAATATATGTAATTTCTGAATATAAAAAGAAATCAGCTCCAGCTCGTAACGTTCGACCTGAGCGACGACCACAAAAATGGTCACTTTTCGCTATGAGCCGACTTTGCGGCGCCACTGCGGCGCTGTGGCGCAGCTGCGGCGCAAAAAAGTTGTGATTCTTAAATTCTTTAGAGGGTACTACTAGACCCCATAGTCCTTTAGGTTGGCCCACCGCTGCAGATCACGTGAAAGCGGCGAACATTATGTACAATACAACCATCAAATAGGAGAAACCGGAAAAAAACATCGCCGCCATAACCGGTCCGGGGCGCAACTTTTTAACGGTAAGTGATACGGGGCTGAAACTTCACAGACATACTAAACTCGATGTGCTCTACAATTTGCGCATGAAATCTGCGCAGGATCTACGCAGGATTATGCGCAGCTTCTGCGCAGCTTATTTTACACTGTCTCCAGCCACTTTCACACATATTATAGGGGTCGCTGCCGCGACCCCTATGATAATATTAATAATACTTTCCATTTCAGCACTGCCGAATCCACTCCATCCCAGTTGCAAAGTATTAGACTTCACTTCCTATTTGTTTAATTTTCGCTACTTACATTCTGGTAAATAATAGTTATCCAGCTTCAAATCTGTTTCTATTAAGTAGTCAGCCAAATAATCAAGTTTCAAAACTGGTATGCGGTGCTTCCTGAGATCCTGTAGTTCTCCCTAAACATTACTAGTCATGGATCATAGCGTAACCTAATGAAAGTAGACTTCTCATCTAATGTTAAATGCAACAGACGTTAGAAAAACAACACAGCCTACTGGGTTTATTTTAGGCAAAATAAGTGGGGGGGGGGGGTCAAAAAGTGGGGGAATACAATGGGGCCAAAAATGCTAAAAATGCAGTATAAATAGCTTGGTTTCTATTACTAAGCTAAAAGTGCTCAAAAATTAAGTTTTAGTCGCAAAAAAAGATTTTTGACCAAAAATTCAGGCGACGCCGGAAAATGTTTGAAAATTTTGATCACAAATCCTAAAAATTTGGCAATTTCTAGGCACCTTGGGGTGAGTGGAGGAAGCCCAAAAAAGTGGGGGAGGTGCTCGAGTGGGGGGGGGGACCCAAATGTCACACGAGGAAGACTACTTTTACAACATTTCGCCTAATCTAGTCACGTTAAAGTTTCTCCAACTTCTGAGAATGTCCTCCTTGAAAAATGCCTCGTTAGTTCTTTAGTCAGCGCAACGCAATCCCTGTGTTTTTACCCGTATTACATTATTCTTGGTTTTCTCTAGGCCAAAAATGTGGAGATAGAATGGACTAAAAATACTACAGATATGGTAAAAATAGCCTGTTTCGCGTATACTCTAGTTTTAGTACCAAAATAGACGATTTTAGTCCAAGAAATTCGGAAAAGTTTTGAAAATTTTGACCAACAATCCTTAAAATGTGGCGTTTTCTGGACATTTTATAATGAGTGGTGAGGGGATAACCATAAAAATCCCACCAAGTCTGAAAGGCACGGCATGGTCGGACCCCAGTGTAATAAGCACTCCCGAAAAGCTTATTTACACCTATACCTGTTTGACAGATATCGAAAACCGTTTTCAGCTTTGATACTTAATATAACATCGAATGAGTTATCTTACCTGAGAAAGCTCCTTTAACCGAACAGAGTCCAAAACGGCAAATGTCAAGCTCGCAATGCTGAACATTTCCTGCCTAAAAACATGCAAATTATCAGCTGTTACGTATGTTAAGTAGTGAAAATGAAGAAGCAAGGAAACGTGAAAAAACCAAACATAAAATAAAAATTAAATAAATAAGCAGCAGCAAATTTGTAAACAAAATTGTAAATTTTGGTAAAAACAAGCGTTGTATCATTGATAGAAAAGCTGACAGAAAACATCAGGCAACTGCAGAATCAACTCTGCAGCTGTTTCTGTTTAATACCGTACATATATATAAGTCTTACTTTGAGAAAACTGTAGCTTTTCCAGCATCCAGTATCCGTTTGAAGGAGTCCTCCTTATTCGGATCAACATGCAACAGCACAGACCAGCCCTGATAAGCACCTCCCTGCTGAAATAATCTACCATTAAGTAATAATAACAAATATCCAAACGTTGCATGTGCAGCTAGACCTAACCAAGATAGAGAGAGATTCGTAGATATGTGTTTTCTAGGACTTTATGTATCCCGTATTTATGTCATGTAGGACGCTTCAAGCAAGTCTTAACGATTATGTATTAAACTGTACATTAAGTCAATGTTACTCAGTACTAGGGATGGGCGCGGAAAAAAGGACTGGAAAAAAGGTTTTTTTTCTTTTTTCCATTTTTTCCGATGGGGTGGAAAAAATGGAAAAATATTCCTAACGTTATTTTGACGATTTTTACAATGAAGTATCATGTTTTATGAGCTTTTCCAGCAATTTCACACTATTTACAAACTTTTCCATGGGTCATAGACCATAGTAGGTGCGGGTATGTTAAATCTTACGAAATTGTATTTGGGTTTTTTCGACGCATCGGAAAAAATGGAAAAATATTCGGGACATGTTCTGAAAGTCAATTTGTGACCTTAGAACATTAAGAAACTATCAAAAACAGTGTTTAATGAGGTAAGAATACGATATTCAGGAATTTGAGATAATTTTGGGATTTAACATTTTCCCCTTGGAATGTGAAAATGATTGCGTAACTCCGGTAGAGTTAATAATTCCATACCTAACCGTGGAGTGTTCAACCAAAACTGTTAAAATATCTGGAATTGTTTACTTTACGAAGCGCGTTACCTACGAAAACCACGAACTAAGTCTAGTAGAGCCGCCAAGGTATACAGAAGTCACCTGTCCTTTGCTTTACAGCGTCACCTGCTGAAAATATTTGATTCCTATAATCAATACTGGAACCTTTCTAAGCGCTTGTGTAATTGCATTATCCTGTGGGGCTACTAAATATCGTGAAATCTGCTTCTGTGTATGCAAAAACATGAAATAACGCAACTTTTAGCACATTGTGTAATTTTGGAGTGACCGGAAAAAAGGAAAAAAATGGAGAAAAAACGGAAAAAAGGTTTTTTCCCGGCAATCTTTTTTTCCGGAAAAAACCAACCCTACTCAGTACGATGAACAGATACTACGATGTGCTACAGACACATTCATACCAGTTAGGTGCATTCACTCGCTGACCACTCTGCCAGACTGATACTAGTATTCAGCGGGCGTCGTCAGTGGCGTACCGACATACTAGTTGCAGCTTTAGGTTTTTTTGAACCCCCGGAATTAAAAGGTATTGAAAAGCGTTTAATAAACCAAACCTAATCCGTTTAAAACAAGTAAACTCAAATACAAAATCTGTATGCCTTGACATCAGAAACAAACAGCACAAAGTAATGCACTATGCACACATTATGTACACACTCCAGAATAGGCTTGTTGGCGCCACCTAGAACAGGAGGCTAACACGGACTGAAGCTTGGAATCCATAGCGGCCATATCACTGGAAGAAAACTCACCACCCCACTCATACGGTTCTTCCTAAAAATACCAAAAAGTTGAACACAAATAAAATACTAT
The DNA here is from genome assembly GCA_030248195.1 of Trissonchulus latispiculum. NCBI lineage: Eukaryota > Metazoa > Nematoda > Enoplea > Enoplida > Ironidae > Trissonchulus > Trissonchulus latispiculum. Next base: position 17,953 of record JASAND010017723.1, read on the forward strand.
AAAGTCTTCTCAGAAAAAATTCCTAATTACATATATTGGAGAGCAGCAAGCGGATTTTCATCAGCATTTGATTACTTAATCTGTCACCATCTTGCACTTGAACCAGGAGAGGAGGATTCATGTTCGGTTCAGCGGCGCAGCTTGGCCTTAGTGGTCGTCAGCTGGTGCAGTCAGTTGTTTGTACTGCCGCTACTACTGGGTTAGCTTTGCTAAGGTGACCTCTGCTTCTCGTTATGTCACTCCTTCGGGTCCCAGTACTGAGAATTGTACCATTTCCCTTCCGGGTCCCGTCCGCAAAATCCTGGCATCTTTCTGCTGCGAATCGCTGTTCCAGGAGTCATAAATGGTCGGCACCCGAATCCATTATAGTTAAAAATGGGGGAGGGACTCTGTGGTCCCGTCTGGGTGAAATTACCCCTTCTATCCCTTGGCTCAGGGTATCACCGGGCCTTATAAGGACAGTTTTCCCAGTGGTTCCAGTATGGTTAAAATGGGGGAGGGACTCTGTGGTCCCGTCTGGGTGAAATTACCCCTACTGTCCCTTTGGTTCAGGGTATTACCGGGCCTTATAAGGACAGTTTTCCCAGTGATTGAACGGTGATACTGTCTGCGTTGCCTTGTATCTCCTTTTGTATATTATATGCCCGGATCCCGGGATGTGGCTGCGCTGCTGCTCATGCAATTTACCCTGACATCTTTTGCTACAAGAGAACTGTCCAAGGAAGTCATCAGTGGTTGGAACTTGTATTGGATTTTGGTAAAAATGGGGGAGGGTCTCTGTGGACCCGGCTGGGTGCAATTACCCCTTCTGTCCTTTGGTTCAGGGTATTACCGGGCCTTATATGGACAGTTTTCCCAGTGGGTGAATGGCTCGCTCGCTGTTTGCCCTTCTTGTGTCCATGGGGTAACTGCAGTGTAGCTGCAGCTGCTGCTATTGCTGATTATGTCTGGTTGAAGACAGTGGCATTCTCGGGTATCTGTGGATCTATGACATTATATACAACGGAGCCGGACGAACGCACAGACACCAATTTTTACTGATCAGCCATGGCTGTCTACATCTTAAAGTATCTTAAAGTAAAGTAAGTAAAACCGGGCTCCCGTCCCGACGCACATTCACAGACCAAAAGAGTGGATAGCAAGAATGGAATGATTAAATTTCGTCAATATGTTTAAGCAGTATTATATACGCATATGTGGTAGCACTGTATTGATGTTGTCCACTAGTTGAAAGACTGCTTTGTTTGACTTTTTTCAAGAAAATAAAATTAAATTTAATTAACTTAGTTTAACCTTTTAATTTTTAAGAATACTTTTTAAATGATAAAATCTCACTAATCACTATCCTAATACACACATCAACTACCATTCCCAATGGGCTTATTCTAGTGTAAGGGGGCGGGTCCCCTCAAAACAGTAGGTGCACCTTTTGGTACCAAAATTTGCTCTAAAAATCGCTCAGAAGGTCAAATTTTCAAAAAATTTTCCGGCTTCACCAGAGATTTTTGCTCAATTTTGATTCAATTATTTTTGCGACAAAAATCAACGTTTACAGTGCACGCTAGAAAAATAGCGCTATTTTTAGCATATTTTTCGAAAAATTTTTGCCCCCCCCCAAATTCCTTGCCCCTCGGACTTTTGGGGGCGCTAAAGAAAAAAATCCCTAAAATAAGCCCAGTCCATATTGTGCTCACTTGAAAAATGAACCATTTACTCAATGACAAACGACGGAACTACAGAATATTAAGTCTTACATCCACAAAAGAGTTATTCCGCCTGCATGCATCAAGATAACTCCTGTGAAGCACCCATTTGCCACTGGCGATACAAGCTAACAGCTTTTCATTTCGGGAAATGTTTCCTAAAAAGAAATCTCACGGTCAATATTATTATAAAACCTGTAACTTGTAAACACAATTTTTTTTAAATTCAACGAATAGTTTTGGTAACTTAACACACTAAAATGAAATTCAGGCTAAATCACCAAAGTTTACTAGCGAAACGTATCGCGCAAAACTGGAGCATTATTGATTATTGCTTTGTTTGCCAAGAAAACACTGACCTTTCCTTTCACTTCCTATAATAAGCCAACGAAGGCCTGCCCTCAGGCCTCTTGTCTAACCGACAGTACTTTAATTCAGCACAAATAAATGTAAAAAATTGCATAAGGAAAACGATATTACCATTTCCTATAATCAAGTGTGTGGTGGAAGCATCAAAATTCGGTCCATTATGCACAGATCCACCCAAATCTTCAATTATTTCACACGCCTTGTTACGTTCCTGCAGAAATAACAAAGAAATAACAAATCAGGAATTAGGGAAAGGGGAAATAACAGTCAAGGTCTACAAAATTAGACACGACCACAACATAATCAAGAGTTCATATTTCATAATTAATTTTCTTAATATATTAGAAAATGAATAAAATATCAAAGTCCAAAACGTGAATACCCAAAACAATGTTCACCTTTCTTCCACTACCGGTTTCGGGTTCTCAGACGACCCTTCGTCAGGTGGATCCTGTCCCTTCTGCGCTGCAAAATTTCAGAAAATGGAAAGGTCGGGGACACAGTTATTGACTGGGAGACAGGGAGGGACCGCGATACAGATGTCCGGGAAGCTCCAGGTGCCTCGGGACGATTTGGGGGCAAAGTTCTGATTCGGGGGGGGGCCAGGGGGGCGGGCCGGGACTGTGACACAAATGTTTGGTGGGCTCTAGGGGGCTCAGGGCGGTCTTCGACAGAATGGATGCTAGTAAATCCAGACCCGGGGGGCGGGGACTTGTTGAAACGAAGAATATGTTCCCAATTGATTCCAAAAGGATAGTCAGTAAAAATTGGCTGATCCATTGTTTTTCTTTCTTCTTTCTGCAAGTTTCTTCTTCGGCAAAGTCTATTACTGTCACTCTTAAATCATTTAAATGATGGTTGTGGTTTCTGAAATCACAAGATAAAGGTTTACTAGCATCCATTTTGCGGATATCGTGCCTGTGGCCATGGAATCTTTGGGAGAGGGAATTTCCACTTTCTCCCACGTACTGTGACGAACACCCTTCTATCTCCGCCAAATACACTATTCCAGTACTTTTACAGTCAAAATTTCCCCTGATTGGGTATTCCAGACCAGTGACAGAGCTCTTGAATAAGCTCACCTCCTTGATGGCGGGACAGGCTACATTTGGAGGTACCACCGGGATCGTTAGCTCCGTTTGTTGTATCAGTGCCAGGCGTGGGAAGCTTGGCCCTGACGAGAATATTACGCAATTTCGGCGGTGGCCTCCAAAATAGTTTGATCTTAGTGTTCAGTCCAGTCAAGAAATGTTCATGTCGCTGCAAGATATTCCTCACGCCATCTAGATCGGGATGGTAAGGTAAGACAAGGCATAGTGCCCTTTCCTCGTTTTCAGGATCTGGTGGGGCCTTCACTGATAGCAACTGTTCTCGGCTACAGGATAGGGCCTTCGTAATCCTGCGCTGAACCTTGCCTCTCGGGTACCCTCTTTCGACCAGATCTTCGTTCAGTTGGGCACACCGAGTCTTAGCCGTACTAGGATCAGAACAGATGCGGCAAATCCGAAGGGCCTGACTGTAGGCAATAGGCAACTTGTGCTGGAGAGGATGGCATGACTCGTAGTGAAGATATTGCCTAGTGTCAGTGGGTTTCATAAATAGATCGGTGACAATTTGCCGTTGCGTAGTTCCACTGAGACATCCAGGAAGTTGACTTTGGTAATTCCAACGTCAACTTCCAGTTTGATGCTAGGGATGAGGCTATTCGCTAGACGCAGAAACCTATCTAGCCCATCTCGGAAGCCCTTCCAAACAATAAAGACGTCGTCAATGTAGCGCCACCATGCTATGGGCTTTTCTTCGGCCATAGAAAATAGCTTCTTCTCGAAAGCGTAACCCATGAAAATGTTGGCATAGTTGGGGGCCATCCTTGTACCCACTGCAGTGCCCTCTCTCTGGGTGTAGAATTCGCCATTAAATTCAAAGACATTGAGGGTCCGGACTAGGTCTATAAATTTAAGAATCATCTCGGTCAGATAACGGGCATCAGACCTGGAATTCAGAGCCTCCTTACAAGCTTCTCGTCCCAGATGGTGTGGAATGTTCGTGTAGAGGCTTGTTACGTCGGCCGTGGCCAAAATACAGTCAGATGACACGGTAAGGGATCCAAGTTTGCGTAGAAAGTCAGTTGTATCCGGGATGAAGGAAGGGATCTGGCGAGCCAGAGGTTTAAACTGGGAGTCCACGAAACCACTGATTTTCTCAGTGGGGCAACCATTTGCAAAAATTATAGGTCTCCCAGGACATGGAATCTTCTGTTTGTGGACCTTTGGAAGGAGATAGAATCTGGCAGCTTTGGAGTCTTCAGGTGTCAGCAACTGAAGCTGCTTGTCGCTGAGTGCGCCACGAGCATGCCAATCCTCCACATGGTGGGCGACGATCTGGGAATAGAATTCAGCTTTATCGTAGGCGTCGCGCGTATATGTAGGTGTTAGTGTCGTCTAACTGACGCTTAGCCTCCAAGAGATAAGAGTCCCTTGACCAGATGACAACAGCCCGTCCCTTGTCAGCGGGCTTGATGACGATGTCCTGGTTCTGAGGCAGTTCCCTGGTTGCATTCTTCTCAGTGTGGGAGAGGTACGACCGTCTACGATAGAGCGGTATAGCCTGTACGTCATTTTTGATGGAATCACAAAATACCTTGGCCTGAAGATT
>JASAND010017724.1:0-34402 GCA_030248195.1 Trissonchulus latispiculum
TTCACTCCGGTACCGCTACACATCCAAAAGTCAACTTCGCACAGTCCTGTATATCAGTGCGGGTGCTATTCCATAGCTCATCAAGGTTTATTTCTGTATCCAGGAGAGCAAATCTGTTTGAAATGCTCGCCCTGAACTGCTCACGTACAGCAGGATTAGCAAGATTTACCATTTCCAGGCGAGTGTTTAGTCTGGCGGAGCGCTTGGTGGAGAAGCGTAGACGAATTGAGCAGGACAGCAAAGCGTGGTCGGAGTCCAATGAAGTGCCCCAGTAAGATCTACAACTGGAGACTGACACTCTCCACCGCTGCTTGACGCTGATATAGTCGAGCTGTTTTCACGTTGCCCCATCGTTTGATCTCCATGTTTCCAGATGACGGCGCTTATGTCGGAATAGGGTATTAACAGCTATGAGCCGATGATGAGCAAGTAATGATACGAAGCTGTCTCCATTGTCGTTTCGCGTTCCAAGACCATAATGGCCGATGAGTGAGCCTTTTCCAGGCAGCTTATTTCCAACTGTGGCATTGAAGTCGCCAGCTAGAATGATGTAGTTTTTACGCGGCACTTAGTCAATGCAATCATTTAGCCTTTGGTAGAAATCACCTTTGCACAAATCGTCAGAAGAATTGGTGGTTGCGTAACAGCAGACCAAAGTGCATGGAAAAGACTTTGTTTCTAGGGTTAAAATAGCAATGCGATCATTGGTTGCCATTCTTTCACCAAGTGTAGTAATCTATTAGATAAAGCGAAAGCCATTCCCTTTTGGCCTGACCTATCAGTGGGACCGCTCCAGAACAGCTTAAAAGATGCATTGTGTGAGGGGGAACTGATAGTGCATGTTCCAAATTCAGGTAGCCGGCACTCAGAGAGAACAGCTACATCGATGTTGCGCTCTGCTAACGATTTAGCCAACAATTCTTCAGATCCGTGAGGAAGTAGGGTTCTTACATTCCACGCCGCAATTTTCAAAATAATACATTATACGTATAAGAGGCATAAATGTGTGAATCTGGTAGACAGTTGTAGTGACGTTCGTTAAGCTAATAGAGCCAATGGTGCACATTCATCCCAGCTATGTTGCTGGCTTTCAGTGTATTCTACTATTGTTGTCAAGGTGTGGTTGAATTTTTCCACAAGTCCTTGGGATAGTGGCCTGTAAGCAACGCTGAATATTTTTTCGGCTGTCAGTATGACGCTAGCCAACAATTCTTCAGATCCGTGAGGAAGTAGGGTTCTTACATTCCACGCCGCAATTTTCAAAATAATACATTATACGTATAAGAGGCATAAATGTGTGAATCTGGTAGACAGTTGTAGTGACGTTCGTTAAGCTAATAGAGCCAATGGTGCACATTCATCCCAGCTATGTTGCTGGCTTTCAGTGTATTCTACTATTGTTGTCAAGGTGTGGTTGAATTTTTCCACAAGTCCTTGGGATAGTGGCCTGTAAGCAACGCTGAATATTTTTTCGGCTGTCAGTATGACGCAAACCTCTTGAAGTAGTGAGCTCATAAAATTTTATCCTCGATCTGATACCAAGCGTCGAGGCGCGCCATGTCAGCTCACAGTCACAAGTTCATTGACAAAAGTTCTTGCTACTGTTTCAACCGATGTTTCTGGCAGGGCGAATGCTTCTAGCCATTTTGTAAAAGGCCACAGAAAAACCAGTATGTATTTATTTATTGCAGAAATTCGTCAGCCGGCGGTTGCGGTTCAAGAATATGTCTGTCTGAAGTGGACGTGATTGATAGTGAGCTGGTACCTTCCCGGTGGCACAATCTAAGCAGTCTTTACAGAACTTTTTAGTATCAACCTTCATCTTCGGCCAAAAGAAGTGTTGCAGCACTTCGTCTTTTGTTTTGTTGTAGCCAAGACGACCCCCAACTGGTTCTTCATGTAGTAGCTTCAGTACGTCACCTGTGTAAGATTGACATAACCTCAACTGATTTGTAAACTTTTCCATTTACATCAACTTACCGGATGCAGTAAACCACTTTCGACTTGGATTGTAATAATAGTATTTCTGTATGTCCGCTGCTTCCTTCGCATCCTCCGGTATTTTGTCTCGTACATACTGGATCGTCTGTCCAGGGTCTTCAGTGTGTTTGTCAGTAAGAAGATTCAGCGTTGGAACTAGCATCTGTATCAATTTTACGTTTGATATTCTAGAGAGCGTCAACGTGCTTCTGACCGTGACGTTGTCATAACTGAATGTACATAGTTTATTTTATTTATATATGTATGTATTAGCCAACGTGCAAGTAGTTGTTTATGTTAAATATGTTGCGCTTATCTACCATGAATACATACGTAATTATATACCCTCATGCTATGATTAATCGTCTCGTTTACAATATAAGCATCAATAATGTCCCTCCGTCTATTTCTGTTATCAGTACGTATATAATCTATATTTTGTATCAGTATTTAATCTGTTTTCTTATCTATTGTCCGCAATATCATGTCTATTAATATAATGTAATGAGTCGTCACTAACTTGTTTATGTATATGTGTGTGTTATTCCTACTGCTTTAACTTATCTTCAGTTACTTATCTATGCCCATAATTAACCGTTATCATTGTCATTAATCGCTAGCAATTGTGTATAAATACTGCCGTTATTCCTATATGGAGCAGTCTGTGTTGTCCGTCGTTGAATAAAGTGGTGTTGTTAGGTCCAGTGTTGTTAGGCTCTCTACCGTCTATGCTAGACGAGGATTCCCACTTAAATACAGTGGACGTAAGGACTTACAGTCTCTCAACATACTCACATACTGTGAGGACAGACTCGAATTTACAGATTCGAAGCAGACATATCTACTACAGTACGTACATACGTATAAAGCCGACCATACCCTAGTGGCACTGACCACCTACATAACATTAAGGGTACACAACAGGCAAAGTATACATTATAGCAGTCGTCCGGTGACATCTTAGGAGGTTCCACCGAGATCCTTGTCGCTTTGCGAGGTAACATCCGAAGCTTGAACACTGAACTCGACAAGTGTCTGAAGGATACAATGTAATAGAATTGTATCTGAATTGTACTGAAACTTTAGATATATAACTGCAGTGAACTTATATATGCGATCACATTGTAATTCTTGCCATGAATTTGGGCTCAAATGTTAAGCACTACATGCCTCTACCTACACGGCCACTGTACAGAGTAGCTACTTGGATGTGCTGTTTTTATTAATCATCTGCTATTTATTACCAATTTCTTGGGCTAACAGTCTGCCAAAACAGTCCTACGGACCTGAACTCTTGCAGACAGGTTATTTCCGCAAAGTTCGACAGCTGCATACATGGATTTACCACAATCCTGAAAACTTTAACTCCATTTTTATACAAAATGATTGCTGCATATTTAGCAGGACAAACTGTAGCAAGCATACCTCAGGAACGAGAAAACATAATTTGGAGACTCATCTGTGCTCCTGCAACAAGTCCATGGCGGTGTATGATTTCTACACAAAAAGTCATGGGTTACCTTCATCATGCCGCCAACCTGGCTGGAAGAATCGTAACAGGTCACGTAATTTTCAATACTGGCCAAGAATAGCGAAGAAAAGAATTAAAACATCCACATGGACTATTACGAGCCTTCGCTTTAATCGACATATTAGACCAAACAGCACTCTGAATTGCTTACTAGAATTGTGGAGAACACCCGAGCCATACATAACTCATTTTACTAGTGCGCCATTAGTGCTGGCTTGGGAAACTTCACAGCTCTGAAAAGAAGTTCTTGTTCTTTAGCCATATTGCAATAATGACTGACAGTACAACAGCATTTGGAACTTTCCTACCAACTACGGAAATGTATATATACCTGTATTCTGATCCGCAAAAGTTGCATCAGTAATGCTCACTACGTATGCTAACTTTGTCTCACCTTGATATTTATACATATCTTAAATGTGTAAACAGCCCTGAAGCAAGAACTGCGTATATACTGCTACCGCAATAGGTGGTCCCTTTTTATATCTGGCTACTAGACAACCGAATTAACAGCATGCATATATTCTATTACATATTACCAAGAGTACATAATAGAATAAGAGTATGAAACTCTTACGCTACTATGTACTAAACATGCTTGACATGCTCGGGTCGCTAACTCGGGACCCCCCCACCGAAAGTCTCGGGGGGGTCCCACCCTACACTAATTACATGATTTCATATAAGCGTGTGTCTGCTCGCTGATTCGCTAATTAGCTTAGGCTTACGATAGGCATTTTATTAGTAATTTTTAATTAATTAATTATAACTTTAATTAGGTTAATGTAATTAGAAAACTAATTCGACAACTTTGTAGCATTTTTTCTGCTCTTTCCAACGATATAAAAATTGTTGCACAAAACAGAAATTCGTGGGAATGTAGTTTGCAACAATTTTTATATCGTTGGAAAGAGCAGAAAAAATGCTACAAAGTTGTCGAATTAGTTTTTTAATTACATTAAGCTAATTAAGGTTATAATTAATCATTTAAAAATTACTAATAAAATGCCTATCGTTAGCCTAAGCTAACTAGCGAATCAGCGAGCAGACACACACTTATGTGAAAACATGTAATTAGTGTAGGGTGGGACCCCCACCCCGAGACTTTCGGGGGGGGGGGGTCCCGAGTTAGCGACCCGAGCATGTCAAGCATGTTTAGTACATAGTAGCGTAAGAGTTTCATACTCTTATTCTATTATGTACTCTTGATATTACTAACTAAACCATATACATATATACATTACTCAGTAGCATAACAGTCATTCTGCCTACTATATCATGAAATCTAACCCTACAGGTACATGTACAAACGAAAGAAATTTCAGCTCCACTGTACCACTACCGTTAGTAGTCGACAAACTGTCTATTACTGCCGACTGTCTCCGTGAAAAGTTATTAACTATAATTGAGGAAAAACACACTTTATGCGAAAATGCATTCAATCATACTGATTTAGACTGAGCAGTGCTTAATACATACGCATCACATAACCGTTGCAACAATCTATCACACTATCCCATAACTGCTACAACGACTATCTACAAAACTCAATATGCATGCGCAATTCTATATATACTATATGTATATATATATTACGGGTTAGCCGACCAATTTCCATGTTTTTTGCAACAGGATAACCAGAACTTCTGAGTATACATAGCTCGTATCTACGTGACTTGAAAACTTCACGGCTCCTCTTAATATTGACTTTTATTACATCACGCAAATTATTTATTTCAATGTTGATTGCATCCTTCAGAAGCGGACTCACAGGCTGTTCAGTTGCCAGCTCAAGTATTACTTGTGACATCGTGACGATCACCCTAATCTTATAATGCATCAAGTACGGAAGTTATCCTGTAGCTCAACAAGCCAACCGGCGACTGCGACGAAAAAGAGGACTGTTTCTTGGTAAAGGGGGAAGAAATGTGACAATTCGGAAATCTCCATACACTTAGGGTTGTGCTCAATACGAAAAAAGGGGGGCCGGGCCGCTTCATTTGGGGGGCCGGCCCAGGGGGCCGGTCCCACCACCGGCCCCCGGGGCCGTGTTCAACACCAGCCCCCGGAGCCGAGTTCACCGCGGCCACCATGCCAGAAAAATTTTCCTTAAGAATATAATGATTTGAAAATAGTAATTTTTGCATAATTTTATACACTTTACGTTGCAAGTTTGCTATATTTTCTTTGCTCTGTGAAAATAAATGACTCCAAGACCTTATTTCAATACTATACCTGCCCAGTTAGCCCATCTTGCCAGTGCAGTCGCACATTAAACAGATTAGAATAAAAATAATTGTAGGAGTTAGAATAGACAGAATGGAATGTACTCCCCGCCGGAAACATTTTGGGAGAGGGCATCTTCCCTTCTGTCCCCTTTTCTGGATACAGGTTAAATCGAAATTTAAAGGTTCCTCTTGTTCTGCCGAAAACTTAAGGTGGTGATTCCCTTTGGTCACATAAAGTTTGCACCAAGTTTTTATATCAAAATGTAGCTTGACATTTTCTCATTTTAATGCATGCGAAGAAACTAATGTTGATTGTCTAAAATATTTTTAACACATTTTAGAAGAAGTATAATTTTCCAGAATTTTTGCAGACTCAAGTAAATTTTTTCGCGAGACATCGGTTATATCATTCGATACCTCCATCAAATAGCTGGAGACGATTTTTTATTTATTGTGAAACCGCTCTTCGTTATGGAGAAATAAGCTGAAATGTGTGCGTAACCTGTATTTTGCCTACTTTTTCCAAATTTGTCAAGCGATTACTTTAGCTAGAAAGCAGCAATCGGGGCAACTAAAAATCGTCCCTGGGTATATTTGTAATAGACTCTGTCAGATCTTTACTGGATTTCTCTGATTTGGAGGGGGTCGTGATCTCCAATAAATCTTTGTTCGGTTCGGGGTCGTATGTAGTTGGCTAGGGCTAGAATAGACTAGGCTAGACTAGATCTGATCAGGATCCAAGACACGAGTCAAGGTCGGCACGCAAAGACGAATCTTCGCTTAGATTGATGCACCGGCTGTAGTGGTGTTCTGACAACCAGGGCTCAATAGCTGACCTAAATGGGGTCAAACGGGGTGAGTTCGTTTTAGGCAGGGGAACTGGGATTTATAGTCTCAATGGGCGACTGTAGTTCAACTCTAACCTCAGTACGGATAGAGTTGGGGATCTCTGAAACGTACGCGAAAGGCGAAGCAGCTAAAAGGATAATTATTTATTATTACAAAGTACATACACACTTTTACCAAATTCCAACAGACAATGGATCACTGCAGTTATGGTTTCACAATTAACAGCAATACAAGATACTGTCTGCCAGAATAACGTCAATTGTTCTACAAAGAAGCTGCGGTGGTAAGGATCAGGACGTACGCGGTACCACTTTCACTGAACATATCGTTTTTAGATAGAGAACAAGAAAGCAGGCTTTTAGATATTGAACGCTTAGGTTTTCCCAACAGGTGACTCAGGCTTGACCAACGGACGCTGCTGCACGGTGCGCTGATTGTCTGCACCCAATTCTCGAACACTGGCAGTACCTTAGACTGATAGTTCCGAACTGATCAGATTCACTGGAGGGCAACAAGACTGGACTGGACTGTGACTGGATCTACTTCCGGATCCACTGAACTACTGATACTACTGCTGACTGGACTGACGGGACACCGCTCCACGTGAATTCCACACTGATCTGACTCACACAGGATCAGTACCAAACAGAATCGATCTTCGCAGCAACAGAGGACTCAGTTAGCGATGAGCAAGCGTCGATCGGCTACCTGAATCAAATGGGTTAAAACCCACTAGAAACAGAGGTGGTGGGGATTAAAACCCAAGCAACTATTGTCCGGACCGATTGGCTTTCACGTGCGGGTTTGAGACCCGAATTGTGTATTGTGTAACGCGTAATGTGTTAATTTTTTGTGCTTTTAGGTTGAAAACAGACGAAAACTGACGGTTTTGAGGGTTAAATGAACGAAGAGGACCAAGCTTATGGCCGTTCCGGCCTACTTGGCTAAATATGCAAATGAGGCTCTGGTCGATCCTCTCAAGGGCATGGAGTCACGTGTGCACTACTCAGTATTTACCATAAACCTAAAACTACAGCTAAACTGACCTATACTAACTACTACGTATTACCCAGTATATGAGGTGTAACTTATTTGCTATAATTGACGAATAATACTTAATTAAGGCCCAAACCTGGCCACTGAACAGGATAATGTTAACTACTACCGATTATTATTGACTACTACTTATTACAGGCTAGCTGATACTAACTGAGGCCTATTCCACACACTACAGGCCTAACTAGACTTAATAACGACAATTATAACCCTAACCTGGGCTGGTAACCTACTACTTGGGTTCCTAAACCGTATTACCGCAAATATGCAAACGAGGTTACCAACTTCTTGAACTGGGCCTAGAATCCTAAGCTAAACTACTGTAGATTGACCCTTTCTTGCAGAGGATCTGCCCCTTGAATAAGGTGACCTACGCGGGCCTCCGGGGTCAGTCTAGAACCGGATATCACATACTAACAAATATTAACAGTTGCTAACAGTCCTAACTACCATTATGATACTAACCGCAATTACTAATGTTGACTACAATTATTACTACTAACTATAACTATTAAACTGACTGATATGGGACTAAACTGTTAGTTCTAACCTCTAACCTAGCTGCTAATAATGTATGTTCTAATTATTATACCTAATTACTACACTTAGTATTATTGCCTAACTAGCTAGCTAATTCCCTACGGACTACACTCAAGACCTCCACGAGGGGTTTACATGAGCAGTCCCATTCATACGGTTATGAACACACAGCAAACGTAATCTCATTCATACAGGCTCACACATGCTATTTTCACACGCTCATTTCGACAGTAAACACACGCGTACGATCGTACCTACACTATTTCACGCATACAATTGCAGTCATGCATTCACAGTTATTCACACAATTATTCAGACACAGTTACGCAACATTCACGCCTCACGCATACTTGACTTCTCTCACAACCTCAACTAGAGGAGTTTACGTGAGGAGCCGCATTTATACCACGCAGTACAATTATAATCCAAACAGTACTAGAATGGGGCTAATTCCCAAGACACTAACCTAACTAATTCTTAACAGTAGCTACGAGTGCGTGAAAGTGCGTTATATTTCGGGAATGGCCCAGAAATGGCCATTCCCACGTGATCACCCATGTGCGTTCTTTGTTTTGTTTTAGGTAAAAGCCAACGGGGACAATAATTGCAGTTATAGCAATTATTACAAAACATGCTAAGGACAGCTTTAATTAAGGGGAGCCGGTACTCCCCAGTTAACGTCTTAATGATTAATAAGTTAAACAGTATTTAAAAGGTTGTGTTTTCTGTTTTATAACGTTTTTGGAGACCTCACATTTTAATCCGGCAATGATTAAGACAAGACAAGATTACAGCAGTGGCTTTTGGCGATAAGGCGAAAAACATGGCCGGCAACTCTAGTTGCCGGCTGTGGGGATAAGGGGGGGTCCTAACCTGAAAGGCCTATTCCCGGGGAGTGGCCTAACTCCCCTTTCTCAAGGCGGGTAGGTGAGGGTCCTCCCTTATGACAAACTACCCAAGTTTATGTCGTTTTTGGGAGTTAAAAGGTGGCTTTTATAATGAAAACCGGAAGGTTAGAAAAAAGGTAAAAATGATGGGTTTAAATTGGGCTTTTTGAGCACAATAACCCATGACAATTTTAATGGTGAGTTGGGCCGAAAAGGGCCTTTTTAGAGAAGTACAGAAAAAGGGAAAACTGATGATTTAACAGCCTTTTTTGGCATGTGTGTGGTTTGCGAGGGTCAACTGCTCGCAAACCACTAGGAGGAAAGCACAAAAACCCTATAACCAATACCCCAGAGGGTGGGGCGAAAGGCCCACACCCCCGCAAGTACAAACATGAGAAAACAAAGGGCAGTCGCCCAGAGGAATGTAGAAAAAAATGGTCTTCCGAGGTCCGAAGACCCCGGGGAATAATAGAAGTGTTGGGACCCGGGGACCCCTAAGGATCTCAGGCATAAGGGTCCCCGGGTCAGAAACAGTGCACCCCGTGAGCCGTCCGGAGACACATGGGCTCACGGGGGCGGCTACTGTTGTTTTTGATTTTTGATTCGAATCGAATCAAAACCTTTTGATTCGACTTTTGATTTTTGATGCACTGAATCGAATCGAATCGGTAGCGTAAAAAATCGAACTGCATCGAATCGCTGTAGTTCTGTTAATAGCAAAATCAAACTGCATCAAATCAAAAATATTCTGGTAGAATCGTTATTTTTGATTTTTGATTCATTTTGATTCAGCGAAATAGGCCGCTGAGTAAGAGAAGCAGCGGAGAAAATGTGTGCTTGTGCTTGTGTACTGCTTTTGCGTGCTTTCATCGTTTGTGTGTGACTACATTTCGCACAGTAGCAACGCCAAAAGTGGGTCAACATTATTTTGACTTCACAGTTCACACTACATACCCAATTCACTGCATCCCGAATTGCCGAGGTCCTTATAGCAATGAGTTTTTATCATTAGTTTCACTTTTGTTAAGATAGCAATGTCTTAATTCTTGGAATTGTTTTTGTTGTTAGCTGTCTCAGTGTCTCAGAACTAAATAACTAAAAGCTGATTAAATTAATTAAATGAATATATAACTACAAGTTCTAATTTTTTCCACCTACCACCGATCAACCTACAACTTCTAATTATTTTGAAAAAGCTAACCTTTGATTTGAGTGTAAAAATTATAATGCAGAAATGCGAATCTAAAACTTATTCAAACTGTTTCCAAGTTTTCATTTTTATACACTGATTTGCAATTTGCGAATTTTTAAGGTGCTGCTATCCTTTTGAGCAGTGCTTTTGTAGTGATTTTTCGAAACGCCATAACTTTAGCAATTTGGGGAGTTGGAATGAGCTTTATACATCGTTTTAAAGCATATAGTTTGTACAATCACATAAGCTTACGAAACTAGCAAAATTAGCAAAAAAATAGCAAAAATTTTCTGACATGCTGATATCTGACAGGCTGAATATAGATCAAAAATCTTTGAACATCGATTTCTCAAAACTGTAGAATCGGCCAAAATTTCTTATTGGGCCATGATATGAAGGACATGCGGCCGAAGCACATTTTTGGATTTGGCTCAACAAGTCTCAATGCTCCAGAAAATCCGACACATGTGCGATGACACGAAATTTCTCAACTTTGTATTCAGTTTTCTCGCAACTGGAGACGTCTTAGTTCAAACCGAGAAAAATGTCCCTCTGCAATAGTGCGAATTTTCCTTCTGCCAAAAATTATGCGAATCCATTGGGTAGGTTGTGAGAAATCTATGTTCAAAACAAAACAGTGATAGTTTTGCTAAAACCGAAATCGAACCGGTAGGATTTGGAACCTGCCGGCTCCACGCTTAAAAATTGGACTAGAACTAATTGTTTTGCCAGAGTGATTATGTATTCTACCCACCTATTGCAAAGTATTAATGAGATAACGGCCTAACACCTTCGAATATTCATGTTTTGAGGAAAGGCTGAAAATAGTTTCAGTCCTAGTTTCAGGTCTTTGCAGTAGTTCAGAGAGTAGTTTCAGTTCAGTTTGGTCACCTCCCAAAATAGTTTCAGTTATGTTTCAGTTTCTGCTACTGAAACCTGTATGAACCTAAAACATATATAGTTTCAGTTTCAATTGCAGTGACTGAAAGATCACTAGCTGTTAGTTAGCTAGTTAGTGTACCAGCAGATTAGCGTTTGGCACTTGTATTTAGTTGGATACAGTTAATTTTAAGAAAAATCAAAAATCGAATCAAAAGTCATTGATTTGGAAATCTGAATCGAATCGCTACTTGCTCAAAATGGTCGAAATCGAACTGCATCGAATCGTTTCAAATTTGAGCAGTCGTAAATCGAACTGAACCGAATCGTACATTTTGGAGCAGTAGTAAAACTGAACTGAATCGAATCGAAAATAAAATCGCTGAATCAATACAACCCTAGGGGCGGCCAGATTGTGAGTGCCTGGCTGGCAGGAGCTAAAAGAAAAACCCTAAAGGGGAAAGGGGGGAGGGGGAGAGGTGCTATAGTCCAGGCCTCCGTATAATTGGCGCAAGACACACCTCTCCCGGAGACATACGGACAAAGTGGGGGCTTATAATAAAGCTAATGTTATTAGGGGAGAGAGACCAACCTCTCTCCCCGACTGCCAGCCAAGCACTAACTGCAAACTGCTAATTGCAGTCGAGACCCCGTCAGGGGGCTGGCCTTTCAGCTTCTAACAGCTGATTAGCTGTTTAGGCGTGATCACGTTTTGCTATTGGGCTACCGAGTCGTGACCTACGGTAGTCCACAGGCGCGTCTGGCGGCTGGAGGACCCCCAAATTAATGGGAACAGATGACCCCTAACTCAGACAGAAAGACGGCCAAGGGCCGGATTTTAAGTATCAAGTTTTAGGGGTCACTGCTGGGGCCCATAAATCTGGAGTAAACAGAAGCTCCAATAATTTGGAGTTTGGTCCTCCAGCGGCCAACTTAAAAGGTCTCCCTTGCTTATTAGAAAGCAAGGGAGCTACACCTGTTTGGTCCATCACGGACCCAAGGAAATTAAAAGAGAAAAACAAATTACGTAAGAGTCGTAGGTACCTAAGTTAAAATAAAGAATATAAAACTACCTGGAGTTGTAAGTTACCTAAGTACCTATTACTATTGCATATAACTGTATATGTTTACATATGTGTATATTTTTTGTTTACCTATATTTATACTGAGTAGTGCAAAGGCTGGATTCAGCCTTTTAAGGGTGGGAGGTCAGCGGTGACCCTTGTGAGGTCACTATTATGTGACTTACGTGAATGAATGCATGAATGGCATTCGTTCACGTAAGGTCTGGGAGCTTTCCACGCTCTCCAGACAAACAGACGGGCGGTCAAAGATGAAAGGCCGACCCGTAAAAGGAAGGAGAAAAAGGGAGGAGTTAGATAACTACCTAATTAATGAAATAGAAAAGCATTACGTAGAAATAAAAATGTATAATTTAACTTGTACTTTTTGTTGTTTCAGGAATTAAAGAAGAAGAAACTGTGTTATTGTGTAAATGTTGTAATAAAGAGAGTAATAGGGTGTTTTCTTGCTATGTAAGGTGGGATAATGCCGACATTGGCCATTATGCAATGCTGACGCAAAAGGAACAAGGGCAAGGAAATTAAGGGGGTCTCAATTACGACCGCCCTTGCACATCGCTGATGTAATAGAGGTTTATGCAATCGTGGGAGGCCTCAATACGGCCATCCCACACACGTACCGAAAGGGCAAAAGGTCCAAGGTTCGAATCCTTGCACTAAGAGTTGAGATATTCCAGTTAATTACACGTATTTTAAGTGATTTCAATACCTATTAGGTTCACTGATTATGGTAATTCAAGGACCTCAATACGACCGCATGAATACGGTTGAACCACATTAGTTAAGCCCTATTAATTAATTGGATTGTTGAGATTTTAAGGCAATTCTGGCAGTTTTGACAGACACATAATAGAAGTACAGGTTATAATTGACAGTTGCTAATACCAATTCTTTGTACATATAATTACCTGGTATAGATTACGGGACTGGCCATGAGATCTTCAGTAGAACCAATTAATAACTCGCTGGATTCCCTCTTTTAACTAATTTCCTAGTAAGGCCTTATTTTATCTTTAATTAGGCCATTTTTGTACTAATTTAATAACCTGTTCCTGGTTGCTAGGTGAGGCTGTAAGGACGCAAAACACCGTTTTACTGAATAAAGCAACACTTATAGTGACAAAAACAGTAATTTCATTACATATTTGTGCAGAACGTATTAAGGTAAGTAGCAGCCCTCCAGCTTGCATGGTGAATGGTCCACAATCTTTGGAAAAAATTGGTCGTGTTTTTGCAAAAACTACATTTTTTATGATAGCAGCCTACAGGATAGCAGTTGGAAAACGATCATGCGTCGGATAATTTGTCCCTGTGAGAGCTTACTATCGACGCCCTTAGTTTGATTTTACGGCTTGCGTAGTTCAAGAAATTTTGGATTACTTGAATTCTGCAAAAATGACAAGTTTTCGACGGCAAAACAAGAAAATCGGCTATATCTCACGGTAGTGAAAAGCTAGAAAATTGCTTTAAAAAGCAAAAATATGAAGCTCAATGAGATCTTTCGAATTCATAACATAACTATTCATAACATAACATAACATAACATAACATAAGATATTCATAACTGTGTAGCTGCTGCCAAACTTTCAGAAATTGGAAAACACCGCCCTGACCCGAAATCTCGAATTTTTGGATCGGGCTTGCGCGGAGGGTGTTAGAACGCTAAAAGAACTTATTTTGGAAAGTTTCGTCAAATTTCATCTTCATTTATGCCGCCAACCAACAATATGTAACTAAAAGGAATCACCACCTTAGCAAAACTACAGGTTTCTTAAGATTTACTACTGGAAGGAAACTCTTGTAATTTTACTATTTGGATGTTTTCCAGAAAGTATCCTACAACAGTCTGTAAAAATTACAAAAAACTCCACCGGCAACTAACGCACAGGATCAGTCTTGTAAGAAAACTACAAAAATGCCTATAGCTTCCATCAAACTCTCTAGGAGGAAATATTGGATAGAGGGAAATTTGAAAGATAGAGGCAACTAAAGGAATTTATAAAAACAGATTCTAATAAACAGCTATATAAACAGCTATAAACTGTATCAGTCCATACATCTTAATGATAAGATAAGAACTGATTTCCGATTAATACTTTGTTTCGACAATAATTTTCTAAGTTTTCCAAGAAAGCATTTCCAAGAAGTTATGTAGCTATTCTATAGAAGGTGAAATCTGATAGTTTACCGAAAGCTGAAATTTAAAAATAGCTAATAACATCTTTTTTAATACGTCAGACTTGGCAAATTTCATACTTTCCAGCATGAAATTGAAACGGGGGCCGGTTTGGAGGCCGTGACCGACACCGACCCCCGGGGCCGTGTTGGGCCCGGCCCCCGAAAATAAAAGGGGGGCCGGGCCGTTTGTGGGGCCGGCCCCCGGAACAACCCTACATACACTACATCTCTTAAATTATACCATATGTTGTTATTCCAGTTCTTGCTTGTCTGCTTGTTTGTCTGCTAGTTAATTAATGTGTGTCTAATTCAGTGCTAATTAGATAGTCTGAAATTGTCTGTCTGTAGTATGCTATGTTGTTGTTCAGGACAGTGTCCATTTATTTCTAATGTATGTAATTTCAAATTCAGTTTATTCCAGCCATGTCTCTAGGCAGTAATTACATTGATTCCTCGTCTATATAAACCCTGCTCTTGTTGGGCCAGTGGGCCAGTCTTGACTCTGCTTTAATGAAGTGTGGTTGTGTCTTTCTGGCCTCCAGTCAGTCTAGGCTCCGTCTAAATACTTAGACGAGGACTTCCTACGAACAAACTGTTCGTAGAAGAGACGCACAGTCTAAACTGACTGTTTCCCTACTTACAGTCGGAAGCCTATCCAAAAGGTAGAGGACATTCCTACGAGACTGCTCGTAGAAGAGACTTACTCAATCTAGTGAATTTCCCTACGTCTATAAACAGTAGGAGGACGTACGTATATGTACTTGCCTGCCTTAAGGTAGAAGTTTTCCTGCGAACTTTACGTGTTCGTGGAAACTTGGACGCATAGCCCATGTTATTCCCTGCGCAACGCAGGACGATTAAATAACTACCTACCGCACGGTAAAAGACTTTCCTACTTTAGGGTAGAAGACAATTTCCTGCCTGACAAAGGATCATTTCCTACATTCAGGCAGAAGAATTTCCTGCCTAATTGCTGATTACGTTACAGTTACGGTTATAAGCTGTACGAAGCTTAGCTACAGGTAGCGTGCGTAGAAACTAGAGACAGAACTAGTTATTGCACTGTGACAACGTGACCTAGGTAACTCCCGCAACTCACGTTGTGAAGGTAACTGTTAGTAGATGGATATCCAGTAAATGCTCGCCCTGTTCTTCACTAAGCATTTGGAAGACAGAGTTCGAGTTTCTTCTTCCCATGCCATACCCTGGTAAAGCAAAATAGGAGACGACTGTGCACCGGACAAATGTGAAGTTGTCTGGACCACAGTCCCAGTCGCGTCAACGGATAGGGTGCCGCCACTTTTAATCTGGTTCAAAATGTGGATCTGCTGCTGGGACCAGTAGTGAACGAGGAAGGGATCAAAACCGATAGCTCGAATAAAATTCGGCGGAGTAGTGTTTCCTTTAGCTTTAGCCAAAGAACACGTGGAATTCGCATCTAAAAGTCCTTTCATTTTAGCGTCGTGCTTGGCTTTTCTCAGCTGCTCGGCCGAGTAAAGAATGGCGGCTCTCAATCTCCGGGTTGCGTGAGCTCAGTGGCCCGATTTTCTCTCCAAACAGAGGCATGGGATATTTCCTTCAGTAAACTAGATCCAATCAGCTCCCTTTCAGGTCCTGATAAACGTAGTTTTATGACAGGATGACAATTGGGATCAATTGATCCAAATGCTGTTTTGGGCCATCTAGTGGGACGCATATAAGGGTTATCGGGGTCGCCGAACACGATGAGCACAGTCGCAGCGCGGTGCGGTGCTGCTATCGTGCTGCACTGTTATGCTTCAACCACAGAACGCTGGCTTTAGGCTTAAGGGGGCGCTTCCATTACCGGGAACGACTTTCCTGAATGCATTTCTCAATCAAATTTCTTCAAATTTTCAGAAGTAGTAGTGGTGGCTAAATGCCAACTGTGATTCCATTTTGAAGGTTCAACTGCTTGGCTTGCGACCTAGATAGAAGGGAAAAGTTGAGATTTTCAAAACGATGACATTCACTAACGGCTGAATGAAAACAACTCAAATTTCGTGGACTGATAAACATTGACCGAATGCAGTGGCACTTTTTTGTTTTTTAATTTAAGGTTATATTGAGATCAAAATTTAAGTTTCAAATTTTCAGGATCTTATTTCTCGAACGCTGATGAATATTTCCAAAAACTGAAAAAAGTGCCACTGCATCGTAATTTTGTCAACAAGTTAGCGAAATCTTAGTCCTTGTAGTTAAGCGTGCTCAGAGAATTTATAAATTTATTTAATTTATAATGAATATATATAAAACTAAAATTAACTAATTTCAGCACGGTGATTGCTGTTGCTAACTAGCTATGCTCTGGCTCTTCAGCTTTCGACGTGATCAAACAGCTTTGACTTCGACTGGGAGAATAGGCATAGGTGTGTTTGGCGGGGAGGGGAGGGGCTCCCACCAAATGGAGGGGTCGCAAACCCCCCCTAAAAGTTTTTCTTACCCCTCCCCCAAATCGATTTTTTCAGATCCCTCCCCCCTAAAAATTTTCAAACCCCTACCTAAATTTTTGAAAATTTTTAGCCAAAAATTCGAAATTTTTCTAAAATAATTCCAAAAATTAGCGAAAAATCGCTAGAATTCGCTTATTTAAACTAAAAATCGTTAAAAATAGCTGTAAATTGAGGAAATTTTTCAGTTTTTTAACGAAGAACCCACTTTTTTCGAAATTTTTCGCCGACCCCCCCCTAGAAAAGTTTTCTTACCCCTCCCCCAAATCGACATTTCGCGACTCGCCCCCCTTTTTTTCGCCAAACCCCCCTCCCTACTTTTTTCTGAACCCCCACACCCACTTTTTTCGCCAGCCACATTTATGAGAATAGGTGAACGGAGATTTGGGGTGTGGGCATAGTTTCCATGGAACTTAGGGTCTCGGGTGGGGGGGCATACTTTCCTTTGGGGGGGGGTAACCCCCCCCCCCCATAGGTTAACGCGGGGGGGTCTGGGGGGGGGGGTCCAAGCCCCCCCCAACCCGGACAAGGTACATGCCCTATCGCCGTCGGGGACAAGGGGTAACGAAAAAATGGCCAAGGGTCAACCGAAAACAGCCGGAAAAAATTAGTTTTTACAGTAAAGTTTCAAAAAATTTCCGGCTGCGCCGGAATTTTTTAGCTAAAATGTTTAAGTTTTCGGGAAAATCGGGCAAAATTTTGAAATTTTTTCCAAAAATTGAAGATTTTTTGCAAATTTTAACAAAATTAGCGTTAATTTTTCGAAAAATTTTGCGAATTTTTACTTGAGGTACAAGCCCCCTGAAAATTTTTGTTCAAGGTACAAGCCCCCTGAAAATTTTTTGGGGACAAGCCCCCCCCCCAAGACCCGACCCTATGTTAATGTATGCCCCCCCCCCAAAATTTTTGACGAATTTTACCCCCCCCCCCCAGAATTTTTGACATACCCTCCCCCAACTTTCGGCTACCCCCCCCCCCGAACCCCCCCCAGCGATTTTTGGACCCAAAAAGTTAGCTAAATTTGGCCGAAAAATTTTGAAAAAATTTTCTAAAATTTTGACTTAAAATCGCTTTAAAACGGTACAAAAACGCCTAGAACGTGAAAAATAGGCTAGGCCTTATTTTGAAGCAAAAAGGGCTAAATTACAGAAAATTTTGCATTTTTTGGTCATTTTTCGAAATTTCTGAGGTCCGAATTCTGGGGGGGGGGTTGGGGGGGTACCCCCATCACATTTCTTGGGTCGACCACCAACCTTCCAAAATTTACCCCCCCCCCCAGACCCAAAGTTCCAGGGAAACTATGGGGGGGGGGGGGGTTAAATCGTGGGATTTTGCTTTTGGTTGTCGACCCCTGAAATGTGATGGTGGGTACCCCCCGAACCCCCCCCAGAATTTGGACCTCAGAAATTTCCAAAAATGGCCAAAAATGCAAAATTTTTTGTAATTTGTAATTAAGCGTTTCTGTAATTCAGCCCTTATTTCTGCAAACTAATGCTTGTTTTTAACGTTTTAGGCGTTTTTGCGCAGTTTTAAAGCGATTTTAAGCCAAAATTGGAGAAAAATGTTTCAAAAAATGACCACTTTTCAGCCAAAATTAGCTAACTTTTTGGGTCCAAAAATCGTTGGGGGGTTTGGGTTCGGGCGGGGGGGCACAGGTGGACAAGGGCATAGTTTCCCTAGGGGGGGGGGGTTGGGGGGTATCCCCCCAAAATTTTCGACCAACTTGACCCCCTCCAGATTTTTTTACTATCCCTCCCCCCACTTTTGGTTACCCCCCCCCGAACCCCCCCAGCACTTTTTGGGGCCAAAAAGTTAGCTAAATTTTGCTAAAAAATGGTCATTTTTTGAAAATTTTTTCTCAAATTTTGGCTTAAAATCGGTTTAAAACGGTGTAAAAACGCCTAAAACGATAAAAACAAGCCTTGTTTTGACAAAAAAGCGTTAAAATAGAGAAAATTTTGCGTTTTTAGGCCATTTTTCCAATTTTCTGAGGTTTCTGAGAATTTTGGGGGGGGTTCGGGGGGTACTCCCCATCACATTTCGGGGGTCGACCACCAAATTTTCGAAGTTTGCCCCCCAACCAAAATTTCCAGGGAAACTATGGACAAGGGGGGAATTACCCCCCCCCTCGGCGAAGTCGCCCACAAGGGGTCGCGAAATTGCTCCCACAAGGGGTAAGAAAATTGGCCACAAGGGGTAATAAAATTGCCCAAAAAATGGGGTTTACGACTAAAAGTTTGAAAAATTTTCCGGCTTCGACGGTATTTTTCTCTTAAAATTAGGGATGCACCGGTTGTATGCATAAAATCGCTAATATGAGTTACCCTGACCGAATACTGGGGTTGGTTTTTTTCCCACCGGTTGGTTTTTTTCCCGCCATTGGTTTTTTTTACCCAGGCTAATTAACCGTTAATTACTAATTAACGACAGGACATAGAGAGGCGATTTATATACCAAAATGACAGTCTAGACAGGGCTTGATAAGAAAATAATTTATAGCCGGATTGCTCCACTGGGTAGTTCTGCAGAGTCCAAAAAGTGACTACCTTGGTTTTTTTCCCCGACCTCTATAAATTTAGTAAAATGATGAAACCTTTTGGCAATTTTTAAGTTGTTTTCCAGCTAAGAATCCTCACTGCTTTTTATAAAAATAAATATACACACTAGTTTGAAATTTAATCGAAAATTACGCAGTTTTCAGAAAATGATTCCGACATCTGACTCAGTAATTTTCATCGCTCAGCCCAGAGCATCTCTATTTTTAAAAGCTTTTTTAACTCAGTGGGTAGAGAAAGCACGGATAATAACATACGTAAACCTAGCTGTCACGGAACCTCCTGTTAAAGTTTTGTACACTTCTCCAAAAACTGCAAACTAAAATTAAAAGTTAGCAATCCGTTATTTCATAACTTGAATATGTAATGCGAGTTGCACATACAAGCTCGAAAATCACACGTCCTTTAGGCCATAGGTGTTTATATATTAATGCTAGCATGCTTACTGAAAGTTAGATCGTAACTTAGCGATAAACCAGTAGCAGGCAAGTATGGACGGGGATCTGGGGGCGGAGCCCCCAGGAAAAATCGGAGATTTTTTGTGAAATTGAGAGCCAGGAGCAAATTTTCTGAGCACTTTGAGCAACTGAATTTTAGCAATTTTCTCTCCGTGTCGCTAGAAAAGGTGCGCACGCGTGCGCACAAGCCCAAAATGTTTTGCTCATTTCAGAAAAAAAGTGTGTCATTGCGCACTTTTTTGAGCAAAAAAAACTGGGTCCCCCCCAAATATATATATATATATATATATATATATATATATATATATATATATATATATATATATATATATATATATATATAAACTAGGAGGCCCGTTAAGGCCACTGGGTTTAACGTTAAACTAAGTGGCCACATAGTGTAACGTTAAACTAAGCGGTCACTTCTCTCCCTTTACTCTCTATATGCAATTTACGCATATATGCTGGTGTCCGTGTCTTAATACTGATTATATACGTAATGTAAACAATGACCCTACAGTCTGCCTATATATATAGGCGTACATACGGCGTATTCTTTGTTGGTCCACATCTAGTTTGGTCCACACGCTCTTATTGGTTGAAATTATTGACACACCCAGCCAATAAAAACAAGCCCCGCCTTTAACTGATGTTGAAAAATGCGTACTATTCCTTGTTAGTAATTATTCCATCAAACAAAATAAAACAGTGAAAGGGAAACTTTTAATAGTTAACAAATTCATTGTAATGTTTCAAAAACGATAACATATAATCTCAAACCATAACTTCGATAACAGTTTCTTTTCGTGCATTTTTTGTAACAGGATTTATTTTTCGATACAAATATAATTTGGCCTTCAAGAGTCTTTCCCAACGAACAAATTATATAGTTTAAAATATAAGTAATAGAGAATGATTGCTTTAATAGGGATATAATTTTGAATAAGTTCGCAACGTTGGAAACGACATATAAACATGGTTGCCCTTCAAAGGGCAGTTGGGATAAGCATTACAATGGTATATATATATACGTATTTAAATAAGCTTTAAACGGTTATTAAATTTAAATTATTAGAAGCTAATAAACTTTGTAAAAATCGTAGCATTGTTGAACCTTGAATTTAAGTTTCACAGCAAACAAAACTCAGTAGTTCTTAATTAAAAATTAGTTTATTTTTCATTTTATTACGAAAACGCCTTCAGTTTTATGAAATACGAAAAGACAAAATAAAAATTATTAATTAAAATTTTAGATTAACAGTTTTTGATGCAAAAAACTCTTTAGTATTTTAAGTTATTCAGTGAATTTGTTAGTCCTCGTTGTGCAGTTAGGCATAATACGGGAAGAGTTCAGTTTCCACAAACAGTGTAATCCCAGTCTTGTACATAAAGCCCGCCTTCTGCTTTCTCTCGCCTTCTTTCAATGGTTAATTTCCCACCAATGAAATGCAAGGACCAAACTAGATGTGGACCAACAAAGAATAAACCGTACATACACAGGTTACTTATATACGTATCAGTAGGGAGAGAAACGATTTGGCAGGGCACACCGTTATATACAGGAAATATACATTTTTGTATACTGGAGTAAACAAATTGTACCTATTGTTTTTCAAACCCCCTGAAAACATTGTACAGAAATAGTAAAACGCAACGTAAATATAAAAATTGGTTTTATTTTAAGAATGGAGCTGTGACTCAAAACATTTGCAAAAAAATAAACAACAAATTATAGTAAAGTTTTTGTTCCAAAAGTGTTCCTTGGAATACATTTTTCAAAAAGTACAAAATTTTTTAAGAACGAACAAGGATGAACAAGAATAGTTTTGCACAGGTAAAAAATCAAACGATCAAAAACACTGAATTGTAATTAAACAAAATCAATTTTTTAGAGATTTGAATTTATAAAACTTTTATGTATTAATTAAATAGAATGCCGAGATAACACACCCACAACATTCTAAAGCATTAATAGTTACACTTTTAATACTTGTCTAACTAAATTTCTTAATAAAGTTTCTTTAAGAATTTCTTCAAATGTCAATATAGTTTATGCCTGTACTGTATTCCCCCCCCTTAATTTCTACGTACGCTAACCTTTTCGCTATTAGTCGTCTGAGGTCAAGTACCCAAGTATCGCAATCGTAGATATGAACGCTTACGTATACCGTATGTACTAGTATAAGTGTGTGAGAATATAAGGTAGACTGTGAACCCTGTTTACATTGCGTTATATAGTCAGTATTAAGACACGTGCACCAGCTAAGTGCTAAGTGCTAAGTGCAAAATTTGCTCCTGGCTCTCAATTTCACAAAAAATCTCCGATTTTTCCTGGGGGCTCCGCCCCCAGATCCCCGTCCATACTTGCCTGCTACTGGTTTATCGCTAAGTTACGATCTAACTTTCAGTAAGCATGCTAGCATTAATATATAAACACCTATGGCCTAAAGGACGTGTGATTTTCGAGCTTGTATGTGCAACTCGCATTACATATTCAAGTTATGAAATAACGGATTGCTAACTTTTAATTTTAGTTTGCAGTTTTTGGAGAAGTGTACAAAACTTTAACAGGAGGTTCCGTGACAGCTAGGTTTACGTATGTTATTATCCGTGCTTTCTCTACCCACTGACAGTTCAAAAAGCATTTAAAAATAGAGATGCTCTGGGCTGAGCGATGAAAATTACTGAGTCAGATGTCGGAATCATTTTCTGAAAACTGCGTAATTTTCGATTAAATTTCAAACTAAAGTCTGACCAAAAAATGTAGGGAGCGAAATTGTTTTGTTTATACTGAATTACCGGTACATTTTTACTGCAGCAATGTATATATTTTC
Organism: Trissonchulus latispiculum; assembly: GCA_030248195.1. Classification (NCBI taxonomy): domain Eukaryota; kingdom Metazoa; phylum Nematoda; class Enoplea; order Enoplida; family Ironidae; genus Trissonchulus; species Trissonchulus latispiculum. The sequence continues at coordinate 22,718 of JASAND010017724.1, forward strand.
TGAACCGTCATGGCATGAACTTTCTTTTGGTTGAAAAAAAATTTTTTAAAAATTAAAATTCATCAAAAGAAGCCGATTTTTTAAGTTTTGAAAGATCAGTAGAAGCCAGGAACTAGCCGTTCGGTGGAAAATTAGCCCTTGCCCCAGACATTTTGAATCCCGAATATCAGCTCATTTCGTCAAAAATTGCAATAGTTATTCAATTTTTGCGATTTTCAAAATCCTTTGATCTTTGCCGCTTTTCCAACTTTGACTGGCCATTACTCGCGACTCACTCAATGCAAAAATTTTTTAATTGGATTTTCAGAACCGCTTACGTGTCAGCTTTCATGTGATATATGTGGTTTTTCAAAATTTGAAAATCGAATTTTTCGAAAAATACCACTTTTTGACCCAAAATTTCGACAATGCGAATCCAGCAAAAGTGGGTAAAAATAATATTATCATAAAGTTTAATCTGAGCTGAATCCAACGATATAAAGTTTTCGTGGCTACGGCTTAAATTACCCCAGCAACGAATTTTTAAACAATTTCCTATTTCAGCTGAGTTCTGACAAGTTGTGCTATATTGTGCATTGATTTGACGCAAATAGTGTAAACTAGCCAAAAACCGGCTAAAAAGCGAAATTGTTTAAAAATTCGTTGCGGCTGCAATATAAGTAGTAGTCACGAAAACTTTGTATCGTTGGATTCAGCTCAGATTAAACTTTATGATAATGTTATTTTTACCCACTTTTGCTGGATTCGCTTTGTCGAAATTTTGGGTCAAAAAGTGGTATTTTTCGAAAAAATCGATTTTTAAATTTTGAAAAGCCACATATATCACATGAAAGCTGACACGTAAGCGGTCCTGAAAATCCAATTGAAAAATTTTTGCATTGAGTGAGTCTCGAGTAATGGCCAGTCAAAGTTGGAAAAGCGGCAAAGATCAAAGGATTTTGAAAATCGAAAAAATTGAATAACTATTGCAATTTTTGACGAAATGAGCTGATATTCGGGATTCAAAATGTCTGGGGCAAGGGCTAATTTTCCACCGAACGGCTAGTTCCTGGCTTCTATTGGTCTTTCATAACTTAAAAAATCGGCTTCTTTTGATGAATTTTTATTTTTAAAAAATTTTTTTCAACCAAAAGAAAGTTCATGCCATGACGGTTCAGAAAATATATACATTGCTGCAGCAAAAATGTACCGATAATTCAGTATAAACAAAACAATTTCGCTCCCTACATTTTTTGGTCAGACTTTAGTGTGTATATTTATTTTTATAAAAAGCAGTGAGGATTCTTAGCTGGAAAACAACTTAAAAATTGCCAAAAGGTTTCATCATTTTACTAAATTTATAGAGGTCGGGGAAAAACCAAGGTAAAGGTAGTCACTTTTTGGACTCTGCAGAACTACTAAGTGGAGCAATCCGGCTATAAATTATTTTCTTATCAAGCCCTGTCTAGACTGTCATTTTGGTATATAAATCGCCTCTCTATGTCCTGTCGTTAATTATTAATTAACGGTTAATTAGCCTGGGTAAAAAAACCAATGGCGGGAAAAAACCAACCGGTGGGAAAAAAACCAACCCCAGTATTCGGTCAGGGTAACTCATATTAGCGATTTTATGCATACAACCGGTTAAATCGGCGTCCCTGACTTCATATCTGCACTTATTCTTCCTATATTCCGTATATATAATAAGTGAGAAAATCAAACATCAATATTTGCAGCATCAACTGGCTAGGTTTCATCAAATTTGCCAGTTTCTATGTTAAAATGCAAAAATTTGTAAATCTTTCGAAATTCGATGAAATAAAATAAAATAAACGTTGTTTCAGCGTTTTTTCGCGTATTTCTTTGTCCCAGAGTACTTTTTGGCCGCATTAGCTGAGCCAAACAGCCGATCCGCCGAAATGAGGTTTTTACCGGCTAACACAAAATTGCCAAGTCCAAATGCAATTTTGAGCTGTTCACGTGAAAGAACGCATTAAACTTGCTATGTGGATGACTTTTGAGCAACTAAGAACCATTTTTGGGAGTTTGGCAGCAAAAGCAAAAATTGGTTTTTTTCCCACCCCTTGGATTTTTCCCATTTTGTAAAAATTCTGCTGGCAGCTTGCCAAGCGTGACAGGAAGGCGAGACCGGCATTTTTGGAAAGAGCACATGTTGTTCTCATAGAAACTATTAAAAGTTATTATCTAACTGCTATGGAAAATTTTTTACAGGCCTTCAAAAATAGGCAAATTTTGAATTTTTGGGGGGTCAAAAATACCAAAATTTTCAAAATGTCACAAAATGCTCAAAAGTGGTCCGATTTATCTCAAATTTCGTGTGGTAGGTGGGATGGGCCCTACCAACTTGCATGCAAAATTTGAGCCCGCTAGCTCATCCCCATCGCCCAAACGGGGGGTTGGGTTTTTTCCCCACCACTTGCGGGTTGGTTTTTTTCCCCGACCTCTATACAGAATAAAAATTTGCTTTTATATCAATAGAACTTGAAGATTGTCATACGTAGTTAAATGGTTGCTATTTTGAAAGTATTTTGCATCTGCGCCCCAGACCCGTCGTTGCAAAATTAGGTGAGTTTGCAAATTTATTCAGCCATTAAATTCTGGCATTTTTCGCCGCGACTACTTCCCTCCCCCCCCCCCCCCTAGTTGGGGGGGGGGCGCCGACCCCCCTCCACCACAAATTCGGGGGGGGGGCTACCCCCCCCCTGCCTTACATCTATGATTGAGAGTTGAGGCTGATGTACCATGAGAAAAAGTTGGGTGGGGGGATAAGTGTGGTTGGAAAAAATGTGGGGGGGGGGGCGTTCCGACGGAGGGTGGGGCCCCCCTAAATTTTCGATTTTTTGCCATTTTTGGCCACTTCTTTGCCAACAATCTGGGAGGTAGTAAAAATCTGAAAATCTGAGGATAGGGCGGGGCGCGAAAATTTGTCATTTTGGTGGAGGGTCCCCCCTAACTCACCTATGGTGGGGGGGATAGCCGAAATTAGGGTGGCTGGGGTGGGATCAGGCGGCTTTGACATACGCATAGGTGTGTTACGGGGGGGGACCCCAAATCATAGGTGTATATATGTCGCGTTAAACTAGGAGGCCCGTTAAGGCCACTGGGCTTAACGTTAAACTAAGTGGCCACATAGTGTAACGTTAAACTAAGCGGTCACTTCTCTCCCTATCCTCTCTATATGCAATTTACGTATATATGCTGGTGCACGTGTCTTAATACTGACTATATAACGCAATGTAAACAGGGTTCACAGTCTACCTTATATTCTCACACACTTATACTAGTACATACGGTATATATACGTAAGCGTTCATATCTACGATTGCGATACTTGGGTACTTGACCTCAGACGACTAATAGAGAAAAGGTTAGCGTACGTAGAAATTAAGGGGGGGAATACAGTACAGGCATAAACTATATTGACATTTGAAGAAATTCTTAAAGAAACTTTATTAACAAATTTAGTTAGACAAGTATTAAAAGTGTAACTATTAATGCTTTAGAATGTTGTGGGTGTGTTATCTCGGCATTCTTTTTAATTAATACATGAAATTTTAAAAAGCCATTAAATTCTGGCATATTATAATCAGCAGCTCTGAACATTGTAGAAAGGTCGTGCAAACTAATAAATGCAAAACAGGAATTTTATGCTAAATTTTAGCATTTTTCCTGCTATGCGCACTTTTTTGGAAATTGCGCAAAAATTTTGGGGCGGTGCGCAGAAGAGCGCAAAAGTGTCCGAGCAAAAAACACTGGGGGGGGGACCCCTCCCCCAAATGGAAAAGTCCCGACCCCACCCTCGAAATTTTGGAGGCAGACCCAACCCCCAAATGGACAAGTTCCGACCCCACCCTTGAAATATTGGAGGAGAACCCTGGCTTACTTCTAGGCCAAATTTTATTATGGGGGGACTCGAACAAAGGCCCCCCGTCGATGGGGGGGCACACCGAAAATGGGGGCCGGGGCTGGGGGGCATATTTTTTGACAAATTTTTCGGTTTTTTGTGGACGAAATGCTAAAAACCGCTAAAAAATAACTGATTTTGGTGTTTTTAAGCTAAAATAGCGGAAATTAAAAAAACTCCGGCGGTGCCGAAAATTTTTTGAAAATTTCGGGTAAAATTGGTAAATAATGGCAATTTTTGGGGTTATGGGGGGCTCCTCGAATGGGGCGGCACGGGCACCCCCCAGTAAAAGTAAAGCCAGGACTCCACCCCTAAGTGATACCCTACCCTAACCCTACCCAACCAAAATTGCCAGACCGCACCCCAAAAATGTCGACTCAACATTTATTAGGAAAAATTCTTAAAGTAGGAAATTCAAAAATTAGGAAAAATCATTCACAAAAATTCTATTTCTTTGAAAAAAGTTCAAAATCGATTCTAATATTGCTAATTTTTATTTGTACAAATTAGCGTTTTTTAGCAAAATCGCAGTTTTGTCTTAAATTTTTGGCGGAAACGGAAACTCCCCCAAATATGATTTTTCCAAAACCGGCTGTCCCCGTTCACCCTAATTTCGGCTAACCCCACCCCCAACTTTTCTCAAAGTTACACCTATATACAATGCTAAAGGGGTTTTCCCCCCAAAGTGGGTTTTTCCCGCGACGTTTGGCAATGTGCCAGACGGTGCAGCGGATCAGTCTAATTTTTCTGTGTGCAAAGAGGAAGAGTTGCCATCATTGCAGATATTTGCACAACTTTTCTAGCCCAATCCAGTCAAGAGTTGCATCGGTCCAAACTTTTGCAAAATTTATTTTGGGATATGATGGTTCGACCAAAAAGTATGTGTCATTTTCAAAATGTCATAAAATGAGCAGGAGTGAACCAAATTACTTGATCTTTGCACACATAGGTTAGAAAGCGCTTTCTGCTGGGTGTTTTGGAGCTCTCTCATAGCTCTCTGGCTTATCCCTTGGCAATTTTTTATGGGGAGGGGTATATATATTTTTGGAAAATTTTTCAAATTTTTAGTTGTTTTTGTTAGGAATGTACCGGGGCCTGGCCCCGGCCCCGGTAGTGGCGGCCCCGGTGCATCTCTAGTTTTTGTGTACAAGTGCTAAAAATCGCTAAAATGACTAATTTTAGGTGTTTTTAAGCTAAAATAGCAAAAATTCAGTCAAAAATCCGGCGAAGCCGAAAAAAGTTTTAAAAATTTAGGGTAAAAATGATAAAATTTGGTAATTTTTGGGGTTATGGGGGGGAGGTCGGAATTTATTTCTACCGGTATATGTATATTGCAGTTGTATCGACTTCATAAAACCTACACGACTACCTACCTATACGTATACATTTCATGTCTGAAAAATTCTGAAAAAGTTCTTGCTCTTTGATCTGTTTTCTTCCAACCCGAAAACAATTCTTCCAGCAAAAGAACAAATATATATTTTCAAGCCTGTTCCTTTTTATTAGTGGACGTAGCTCAGTGGCAGAGCAACCCAGGCTTGCGAGTCTGGGGGGGTCCCGGGTTCAAGTCCCGGCGGACACTTCCTAAACAGGCTTGGAAACTGTATAATGTTTCCTAATATATATACTTATACAATTTGGAGGAAGACAGATCTTTTTTATTTCAATTTTATTTTTAATTTGGAAAACTGATTTGCTTTGTTTTATTTTTCTGAATTTCCGTTTAGGCTACCTAAAGTTTAAGGTCCAATTTCGATTTTGTATTTGACCATGCTACCAAAAAGTTTTTCAATTAAATTTTAGGATCCAGTTTTGATTTTCTGTCGAGCCGTGCTGCCCATAATTTTTTAATTAAATTTTAGGAACCAAATTTGGTTTTCTATAAGGCCATGCTGCCCAAAATTTTTTATATTAGCATTTAGGTTCGAAATCTGATTTTCTGTGGAGTCATACTCCCGGAAACTATTTCTATTAAAGTTTAGGAGCCAAACTGATTTTGTACGCGAAACTGTCTACGATTTTTTCGATTAAATTTTTGGATTCAATATTGATTTTCTTACCATAATGCTGCCCAAAATTTTTTCGATTACAGTAGTTTAGGGTACAATTATGATCTTCTGTTTGACCATGCTATCAAAAAATTTTCAATTACACTTTAGGATCCAATTTTGATATTCTTTGGGGCCATGATGGTGCCCAAATGATTTTGATTAATTAAATTACGTAATTTCTTGAATATTTGTGTGATGTGTTTCAGGTCCAATCCACTGCTCTGGATCACTTTTTCGCTAATGCGAACCGTCGGTAGTTTCAACGGTAAATCTGTTACACTGCACGTCATACCGTTCGATGCTTGGTAGCTGGCTGAAACTGGTGGGCAATGGCATCAGGTAAATAATAAACTTCTTCGATTCTATAGTAGACTTCTACATTCATATGCAATTTATGATCTTACATTTATACATTAGCTACGGCATTCTTACTCACGTTTACAGTCTGTTAGATGGAACTTATAACTGTTGTGTTTGATCAGACGATAGAAGGTCTGAACAAATTTTGTTCTTTTCTTCGCTTCATCAATTCGTGATTTCATTTATTCATTTAATTTTAGCTTTTGAAGGAAGGCGGTTTCAATAGCCTTGCTGCCTCCAGTTTTGGACTACTGGTCAGCCGTTATTGGGGGTGCAGCACGTCCTCTGCTCCTTCGAATGTAATTTTTAACATTCTTTGTAAGCATTTAGCATTTTTGTTGTATGCGTCCGAGTATTTTTGAGTGTTGCTAAACTTCTTCTTCTGATGCAGCGGATCGGCAAAAAAAGATGCCATAGTCCCGGCCAGTCAGATGCGGCCGGCCCTCCTCAGGAGATCCAGAACTGTCTTCTGTGTTGCTAAACTAAAATTATATATGGTATTAAGCTTGTAACTGGCTTTGGAAAGCTCTTGTTTTTCATATTTTCACTTGCCGTACTAAATCAAAATCTGGCTTATAATTATTCTTATTTACTTCTCAATTTTCTGGACCTCATGTTGGCGTACACTGACTCAGTCATCAGAATATTTTTTTTATTTTAGGCATAATACTGCTAGCTTACTCGAATTTGGAAAGGCTGCACTGCTTGAAGCTGGCCTGGTATACACTTCATCCACCTCCCTCTCCTTCCTTCCAAACTCTCCATTCCCCTCCTATCTTTTCTGTCCTCTGGAACAAATTTTAGTTGTTTGTTGTATTGTATTTATTTCGTGTGTTGCATTTATGTCCTATTCATGGATTTGAATTTTATATTGTTATTCTTGCTTGTTTGTTGTTTGATTATTGTTAATTTATTGTTCGTTGGTTTAGTAAATTCGTGTGGCGTTACGTTGTATCAATAGGAAACTTAGCGAAAGGGTTTGCTTTCTTCGCTGCAAGACAGTAGTGTGCTCTAGTAGCCGCTTGTAAATAAGAGTTGGCATAATGGGTAAGATATTCACAACGTTTCAACATGATGTTTGCAGTTTTTACGCTATTATATAGCCACAACAGCATGGTAAAACTAAAAAATTGTGGTTTTTAACACATTTTTGACGGCTAAAGCAGAGTGACTCAAATGGCAGGGCTAAGTATGCCACTAAAACATGCAGGGCATCATGCTGGACAATTCCGCCAAATCCGTCAAGGGGTTAATTTTTAACAGCCATTTTCCCGGTAATGGAAGCGCCACCTTAAACGGTAAGGCGTCATCTCATTAGACATAGACATAACTAACATAGACTGCGCCTAGTGTCACACTCTTATATTATGTACTCTTGATAGCATATAGCACCCTGCTGCAGCGCAACCAGATGCAAACTTTACTGTCTGTGAAGGAACTCGTACGGCACGATTTGCGATGCTCTGCCGCACTTGTATGCAAAATTTCGGACGATTGCAACTTACCTGTGGCTAGTTATAGGCCGTGCTCTGCTTCAGCAGCAGTGCAGTGCAACCAGATGTAAACTATAGTGCCAATGTAGCTACATTAATTTGTCATGGCCTGAGCTATCAACACAACAAATTTTATATGTTTTAGGCGTCATCTCATTAAGAAGTGCAGAATTAAGACGTCTGAAAGCTGAATCAGACGTCTTAGAACTTCTGAATAAGACTTGTCATGTTAGCCGCTGATTGACATTAAGCATGTCAGCTGTTGCCTGCCTTTGTCACTTTGTTATTAGATAGGTCACTTTGTTCGTGCGCTTGAGGTCAGCAGTCGCATATACGTATATACAGGCTGTACGTATATGCTATAGGATATATACGCGTACGTGCGTATATGCTACATGTAGTGGTAGTTGTTTATACGTACACATATGCATTATTATATACTATAAGTACGTACACTGGGAAAGCAACCAATGCAATTTACGAATGTGTTATACGTACATACGCATCTATATGTATACGTAAATGTTGCGCGCGAATATAGCCAATAAACTAGGTAAAGACTAACAAGAATTGTTCCCATTGGTTACGTTTACTACTATAATTATTATTATAACTGCTTATTATTATTATTACTGTACGTGTTAAAATTTGCTGAAGTTCCTGCCGGCGTGTCACTGGCGAGTAAATATAATCGTTTAACCTCAGACACAGCTGCGTGAACCCTTGGAGACGGGAAATGTCCCTGAACATTTGGTCAATCATAAATGTCTAACAGGAGTGTCTATTTACTAGAAGTTTCTTATGCTGAGGAGTTGCTTAGTCTATCGAAATGACTAGTACGTACGTACGTGCTAATTTAAGCCGACGACGTTGTATGTTTTTTATATATACATAGACTTTGTTAGTTTATATACATTTTTTCTAGGCGAAATTTTTTTGAGCGGGAATTGAGGAAAGTGATTTCACGTTGATTTTCGTTTTTCTACGTTTTCTGATTTGAACAAAAACAACAATAATACGTTTTGGCTTCATTTCTAGCAAAATCTTAACCTTTCATAGAATTTGGAATTATTCGAATGAAACCAACACGTAGAATTCAGACTCTGTTCCCGAGACAAAGGTGGCCGTGGTCATAATGAGGCTCAGCCCTGTCCATCTCCTGGGCTTATTCTAGTGGGGGGGGGGTGGCCCCCCCATAAACACCCTTCCCCCCACAAAATCGTTCCCCCCCAAAAAAGTGGGCGCCCCTTTTAGTACAAAATTTTGCCCTGAAAAAATCGCTTTTTAGAGCGCTTTCAGAGTTTAAAAAATTTTAGAGCAAACAATTCCGGCGCAACAGGAAAATGCTATAAATTTAGACCAAAATCCTAAATTTTATTTTTCGGGCACCGTTCAGTGAGTGGGGAGGAACCAAAACGTGGGTGGGGCTGGGGGCACACCCCTCGCATCTCCTCACTAAAGTAAACCCAGAATTTCTTCCTATACATAGTGATTTCCTGCAAGTCAGCTCCAACTTTAGGTTAACGTATACATATTATATGGTTTATTCCACTTATGCCTAGTGGAATTCTGCCTACTCCTTGTCAAAACTCAAAAGTGGAAATATGCCTACTCGCATTTGGAAAAACTACGAGGTGGAATTATGCCTACTGCAAAACTCAAAAGTGGAATTGTGCCTACTTCTACTGAATTTAACTTTAACTTTAGGATATTTTTACGTTATTTCTACCTTGATGTTTTTATTTTATTTTAATGTTTATATACACACTATAACATAAAATCAAAACTGCAACAACTGTAAAACAAGTAAATAGCAGCTAACAAATAACATAGTGAAAATTAACACCACTATTATTATTTACATAAGTAGAAGACTTAACCGTTTTAACGTAACTTTCAATTTACAATAGGCAATTTTAATTCAGTTTTCAGCTTTTAACAAGTTTCCAACGCAATCCATGCAGTTGGCTTTAAATCTCTGGCACCATTCTCAAACTGGATTTTATACCGACGGAACTGTTCATCCATCCGCCGATATTTGGCCGGCTGCGGGGCAGGGTTACCGCCATTTAGAAGCATCTGCATTACATTTTCATTAACTGAGTGAAGGACAGTCTGTCTAGGTCTTATATACTTTACGAATTTTGCAAAAATCAATAATACTCATACATAGGTCAAAGGTCAAAGAAAGTAGGTCAAACCTCTGCAACAATTATTTGCAATTTTTCAATACAGATTGCAATTAATTTGTTAGAACCTTTGCAATATATTCACCCTTTTGCAATTATTTTGTAGAATTGTCTGCCTCTTTGCGATTCAGTAGGTACATTTCCACTAGGTACAAAAAAGAGTAGGCACAATTCCACTTTAAAGATTTTCCAAGTAGGCACAATTCCACTTTTGAGTTTTGAAATTGTTGAGCGGCTACATCAAAAGAGTAGGCACAATTCCACTAGGCATAAGTGGAATACACGTATTATATAACTGTATTTGACTTTTCTAAATAATATAAGTACAGTTCGTTCGACTAAATATGTTTGAATAATTTACCAATTTCATTCCGAATAAATATATATGTTTGTACAAAAAACGAAGTAGTCAAATAAATTAAAACCATTTCATGAATTCATGAGTTCCCAATTTATACGTACGTATGTGTATAATATTTTTAGCTATGTGGGCACTTAAACCGTCCGGATTAACTCCAGAGCAGGATAAAGTTTGTCCTATTGATGATTATAGCCTAATTACTGCTGATTGGGCGGTCACTGATAGCGGTCTTACCCCTGACAAATTGAAACTGCGCCCATCCCCCACGGTTGCTAAATTCTCTATGTCTCGAAAACCGAAAGGCAGAGTTCGTAAAGAGCTTAAATTTCCCATAATTGTTGACACGATGTCAGCATTTATAAAACAAAATTCTTATGAAGCTCATTCGAGACGTCAATCAACGACGGGTCTTTGCGGGGTTTCCCTAAATGATATAAAGAATAATTTAGTGTCTTCCGTCCCTGGATTGACAACTGAAGGTATTTCTAAAGCAACAGTTCATCGCTTGCTCCAAGCTCCTCATAAAGGGCGGCGAGCTGCAGCTTACTATAGAAATGCTGTGAATGTTTAATCGTAAAGAAATGCCTTAACAACTGCTCGTACTGCAGTCCACGCCCAGTAAGGGCTACGAAAGTAGCAAACTTCCTACAGCTGCATCCCTCATTTCCATCAGCTATTCCATCTTCCGTGGACTACAGCTCTTCTAGTGATCACTATAAGAGCTATCTAGAGCTGAAGTCTACAGACGGAACTAGCTGCGCAGACATTGACTCTTATTACCCTTCTACTAAGCAACTGTCTAAACTATCCTGTAAAAAATGCCCTTCCTGCCCATGCTATTTCTTTACTTCAGTGGCGGATTATAAGAAGCACGAACGGATCTTTCATAAAAAACAAAGCAGGTATGCAGCACATAAAAACATCATATTATAATAGTGACATTCCTCACTAGGTATTACGTACGTATATATGCAAGAGTACATAATACATAAGAGTGTGACAGCAGGCAAGCTCTCTGTTATCAGCTGTAGGTACATGCTATGTTCGCTAACGGCTGACCCCCCCCCCCCCCACAAACGTGTATGTGCTCTTCAAAGAAATTCGCACGCTATCTTTATGTGTTAAAGCTCAAAAACACAACTACTCAGTTGGTTCAATGTGCGTCTGTTGCGAGTTTTAACACGCAAAGATAGCGTGCGAATTTCTTTGAAGAGCACATACACGTTTGTGGGGGGGGGGGTCAGCCGTTAGCGAACATAGCATGTACCTACAGCTGATAACAGAGAGCTTGCCTGCTGTCACACTCTTATATATTATGTACTCTTGA
>JASAND010017726.1:0-32125 GCA_030248195.1 Trissonchulus latispiculum
GCAACAAATCCCAGCTAATAGACATTGATAAAATGTGTATATATATATAATTAGACCTTGTACCGATTGAGTATACATAAGCCAAAATTGTCTGTAAGATCCGGCTGTGATTTTGAAAAAACTGTTTTGCTCGAAAATGGCTGTTTTTTGACCGCAATAATGGTTTCTGGCGTATACTACAACTTAACCACCAGAGACAGCTCAAAGGTTGTAAAAGCAATAATGTTCACTCTGGTGCCCTCTTTCCAGCCATAACAACCAATCCGGTGTAGCGACTACGTACTGAGAGAATAATGGCAAAAACTAAGTTTCTTATCTTTTCACCTAATTATGCGGGACTGGTCCCAGAATGTTAAAGAGCACCAAAATAATATATTTGGAAAGTTTCATCTATTTTCGTAAAGAATTGGAGCCTGCAAGATCAAATTTACACAAAGCGATACGAACACCTTAAGAAGATTTTTCGAATAAATATAATAATGGCCATGCAGCTGCTGTCAATTTGTCAGAAATTGACAAAAATCTGCCCTGAACGGCAACGTCGAATTTTTAAAGCGGGATTACGCGGAGGGTGTTAAAATGCTAATAGTACTTATTTTGGAAAATTTCATCAAATTTCGTCTTGGTCTGGGCCGTTTATCAATAATACATGCCCAAAAGGAATCATCACCTTAACACCGAGTTAACTATTGTACAGCTGAGCTATAACTCAGACAGCGTTTAAAGTTAGGCCGTTACTCAGAGTTAAGGCTAGACTTCAGCTCAGGGTTATCTTTAGTCAATCAAATTTGTTCCTTTACGCCCGATTGCACCAAACTAGACTAACTTGGCTGGGTGTCAGCGTAACATCGAGCTATCTATCAAAGTTTAACCTAACTCAGAGTTAAAGTTAGGCTGTTGCAGCAACTTAGACCTTGTCAAGAATAATACACCCTTGAGTTCAGGGTTATCTTTAACGGATCTCTTTAACTATTTCCCCCCCCCCAAAAAAGACCCAATTTAACTATTTCCCCCCCCCCCCAAATTGGAAACTACATAATACTCGTATTTTAAAACTTACGTTAACTGTAAGTAACGCAAGTGTAGTATATATACACCAATGGAACTGACAACAGATGCTTCTAATCGATTTGTAACTGAAAACTTTAAATTTTCAAAATAATGTTTAAAAAGTTATATAAATATTAAAAATCTTGAATTTTAAAAATATTTAATGTTTAACTTTTTGAATTATTTAAATTAGCATCAGTACATTGTACATGACAAATTTAAAAAATTAGCTTGAGTTAATAAATGATGTTAAAATAAATATTTTAATTTGAACACAAAGAACTGAAGGATTATTTTATTTTTCATTCAGAATAGGTCAGAATCACCTAGATAACTTCTATCAACTTTATTTCAATCTTTAAATACATCTTAACACATATGACCCCAATTTAACTATTTCCCCCCCAAACGAGTTGGGGGGGGGGAAATAGTTAAAGAGATCCTCTTTAACGAATCAGATCTGTTACTCTCCTTAATTCTGAGCTCAAGGCCATCGCTGAAGCAATGGATCGAATTTCGGGAAAGACATTCAAAGCAACAGTGCGACTATTTTTTGCAAAAAGAATATATATATGTATATATATATATATATATATATATATATATATATATATATATATATACACTAGGTTTGCTCGGAGTTAACCTTGAAGTTAAGTTAACTTGATTTTGTGCAACGGATTAACTAAAAACTCCGAGTTAATCTTAATTGGTACAAACATATTTTTGTTCTGCCTGGAGGCAGAACTATTTACACGGAAAATGGATAGCAATTACACTGTGAAGCTATTCTCAATTCAAGTTTTCCCTATCTTCAACATTGGCCTCGTATACTGTTGAGCTAGTTTTTTTTCAACCAAAGGGGGCCTGGTATATATCATATATGTAGTAATGGCGAATTTTGACGCTTTGGATTAATTTTAATTCTTAATTTTTGTGTGCCTGTATTTATACATATTACGTCTCGTTATTGATCTTGTATTTTATTGCCCGTCTACCGTCTTCCCCCCTTGAGCCAAAATTTGTATTCCACGGCTACTTTTATTGCCCCCCTTAAACTTCAATTCTGAAAACAGTTTTGAAGAGTATCTAGTATTTATGCAAATGAGATCTGCGGATTTTGCGAACATTTGACAAGCAGCCGGACAGCGGACTGGCTGTATCTTACAAATGCTGTGTATACGTTTTATATAGGAGAGGAACCAAAGATGAGTCACCTCCCAAAGTTCGTCACCAAACGTAAAGACGTTTCCTGCACAAAATATGAAAGATTTTATGACATTTATATCAGCTGATAGCTCGTGATTCAGCTGTCCAATGATATAAAAGTTTTCAATATCACGTGCTCACACTCTGAATTATAGCTGCAAGAAGCCAATAGGACTTTTTGCAACTTCTTATGTCCAGCAATTTTGGCACAATGTCCAATTTATCGTTTATTGAATTACTCAACGGATTTCGCAGATTTAAGCTTCCATGAATAGCTGACAATTTGTTATTTAAATAAACTAAGAAAGGGCAGCAATTCATGTGCACGTTCTGAGTTTTTTTAAAGAAGACATTAATTTGATGTTAATTGCTTTTCCTTCATCCATATGCAAAATAATTTTAAATAAGGTTATTATCTTAGATCTAATTAATATTCTAGTTATTTTAAAAAATGATATTTTCTGAGACTCATACATAACCCTCATCCGTTTTTTATTGCTAAGACGAATTAGCTGTTTGTGCTTAGTTATCTCTCCGTTATTGGTCGAGTAATGTTATGTTTGTCTAAATTTTTGTAATCCAATTGTAGACGCTGGTATCCGTTGTGTCGTAAAATATTTGTTTGTTGTGACTACGCTTTTTTGGACATGAAAGCCAGGGGCCGCAGAGAGCAGAAATGACATTTTCATATTTCTTGTCTTTTTGTCTCTTTGTATGTTTAATTGAAGAAGGAATTGTTGTAGTTTGTTTGTTTGAAAGCGAGGGTATCATGTACTGCAGAGGAGTAATATGAAAATGCCTTTACCTTGGTTGATCGTTTGATTTGATGTTAGTGCTGCTGAAAGATAACATTTAAAATTAGATGTATCATTCATATGTTTTATTCTGATTATGAAGCACAAACAGACAACAGGCTTCAAATATAAAAACAAAACGCAAAAATTGCACGTTAACTGTCATCATGTAGAGATAACGTATTCGGTTTCGACTCTACAGTTGATTCAGATAATTCGATGCCGTGTTGTTTCTTCGAGTTGACTGCTGTTCTCCTGCCGGGCGGTGGTGATTGCCAGAAGTTGACGGCTGTCTGTTATCATTTTCATCCAAATTGATCAGTGGAATTTGCAGAGCTCTGGCCTCAGCAAGAGAACGGTCCAACACTTCCTGGATCCTGGGGTCGTCGTCACTGAAAATGTAGAAATAAAAAAATGTGATTGTGCAATTGTAATAAAACGAATGCTGTACATAAAGATTGTCATAAATGTTGGTTGGGCTAAATGGGGCATAGTCCAGAATAAGGGGATTTTGTGTCCGTTTGGTGAGAGAGCGAGTGGCCAACAGTGTTGTTGCCCGGTCGGCCGAGCTTATGAACCCGGCCGGCCGGAACCGCCCTCTCCGGCAGGCCGGGTGATGCAAACCGGCCGGCCGGCCGGGTCAAACAGGCCGGCCGGCCGGCCAGTCTAAAAAGGGTGGCCGGTACCAGTTTTGCTACATTATTCGTGTATTTAACACAATTTTTAGCATTAAATGATGCATACAGTTACTTGTAATTATGCATAAGAGATAAAATGAAGTAGTCTTCTTTTCGTGAAGAGCGGCCGACCGTTTGGCGCGGCTGCTTGTAATTTTACTAACTTGGTTTTTGGCCTGATTTGTACAGACAATCATGTAACCGGAGCAGTTAAGTGGAGAAGGTAGCCAATGAAACTTTTGCTTATGTGAAAGATATAGTTTGTCTTTCGTGATTGGTTGAAGAGTTGAGTAATATTTTTTGGCTAGTGTATTGTGTGTACAGTACAGTAAAGATGTGTATGAAAGAAGGTTTGAAAAGTATAAGAGCCTGTCACCATGTCTCCTGTGTGTGTGTGTGTGTCTCTACAGACAGAGTTTTGCGTGTAATAATGTACGTGTTTCTGGGTGACGATAGGCTGTCACAGTACTGTCACCATGTCACACAACTAATTTGCATATTTACTGAGCAGGAGAAATTTCGACTAGGAAAACTGCGGGAGAGGCAGCAGTAATTTGCAGTGAAAATCAGAAGTTTGGGCTTCTAGCAGGGAGGATTGCTGTATGCCAGAAAATGTTAGACTGTGTATGAGAGAAATAAAAAAGAATCGTCTGAAACTTCAGATTTTCAGCAGTTTGAATAAATAAAAGAAATGGCTGAACCAACAGAATGCTGTATTATTTGTTTTGTTATCTAATATTTGAATTCGAGTAAACTTACGACATAGCATCCATGGCACAGAAACTTTTCTTCTTAGACATCAGACATTCCCTCTTTTTCAGCTCTGCATTGTCAGGTGCCGTTGGTAAGCTGAAAATATTAAAAAATAATCCTACGTTGGACTGTTGTAGTAAATTGCAAGCTTTGTGAAAAGGTTGTTACAGGCTTGATTTGATAGAACCATCTATGTGATGGATTATTGTGATTGTTTACAATGAAAGGAAGGAAAAATCCGTAGCTTCTCCTTGATTGTCTCTTCCTGTGAGTGGTGGATGATTGGCATTTTCGTTGATGCTTTCTATTTGCATGTTTTCGTTCCCAGGTCTAAAATTTTGTGCTTTGTAGCTAAGATTGGCTGGTGATGTGTATAGGACCTAACGTTCATTCATGCAGTAGTTATAAACAGCATTTTTACAGTCATTAGTTGTGTGTTTCTTTTCATTAAAATTTATTTGTAGAAACTCACGTCTCTTTGCCTGTTGCTTTCCCCTGTTTTTTCCTGAGGGAAATTCGCGGTGGCTTAGCTGTACTGGCTCTTGCAGTTGTTTTTTGCTTCTTTGGCAGGCTGAAATAAGAGAGAAATATACAGAAAGATTCATTTACAGTATTAAATTGATTAACTAATAAGATTTCATGTTAAATTGGGCTGAAAAGTTTGTACGGATTTATCAATGAAGTCATATATTAAATATTGAAAAAGCAACAAACATTTCTAATGATGAGTTATAGATGAATGAGTGTTTTTCCCAGCGATTTGTGCGACTAAATGACGATACCTTTGCTCCTCAAACTGTTGGAATCCCATATCACAAGATGTTGGCGAAGCAGATCTTTTAGTTGATGTTGCTCCTTTCTTGCTAAAATATGCATGTTATCATCAGAACAATGCCTGTGTAGTAAGCGACGGGGGGAAAAGAGCTAAACAAAGGGATTGGCAGAGGATGATGTAACTGATGAAAATACAGACGATTGCTTTATTTTGAAGTAGGGATGTTCGTATTTCTCGTTCTAACTACGTGATATTGTCCGCTTATTGTACAGGATTTGGGAACATGTGGATGTTCTGGTTGCGGAACGATTATGTAATGGCAAGAGCACATAATGTAAGAGTGTGCTACTAGGCATACTCTATGTTATCAGAGGAGAAACTATGCTCGGCTCGATGATGGCCCAGCCCCCCCCCCAGAGAACAGGCCCTTCGTGACGCCTCCGCATATCAGTAACTGGCGAATGGGGGTACGCTCACTCGCTTTATGTGTATGTGCTTTATCTCGATAACACAAGTAGTCTTTGCGTGAATTTGGGACTGTTTCTAGCTTCAGAATATAAATAGATTCCGCGAACATAGATCTTCGAAGTGATGGGTCTAATTAGCGGAAGCGGTCCGTTAGCGCGCAGAGTATAGATTTTGCTTATGTAACATAGAGTTTGCCTAGAATCACTCTCTTACATTATGTAGTCTTCTTTGTAGTCCTAAAGAGAGGAAGGCTCCTTGTACTTTACCAATTTCGTGTTATGTATAGTGGAATTGTTCTGTTGAATTCACAAATGAATTGTGAGAAAGACAGGAAATTATGCAGTTGTTTAAAACTAAACCAGAAGAATTAGAAATGGCAACTTTTTTTAACAAGAGATTCATAAAAACATACGTCTGCACATGACTAAAAATGCTGTGGTCCTTCAGAGTGCTCTGATGTTTCTTTTCAACATCAGCTCTATAAAGAAATAGAATCTTAGAGATGATAAGGTTTGTTGACAGTGTTAGTTATGGGAACACAGATCTTTTCGATAAAAATGCAAACATGCTACTGCTGTGGTAGACAGCTAATGATAGAATATGAAACTGTATAAAACAGCGTAATACAGGACAGATTTTGTAAGTAGGACTTACGCTGGTTCATAGTTGAGGGAAGCTGAATCATCGAATGCATGGAAAAGTGGAAGAGGTGCTAAGCTGTAAACTTCCGATACTACTGGTAGCTGAGGCCTAAATTTAATATAGAAGAAAAATTATTTCATTTACAATTAAAAATGTATTCTACCTGTTATTTTGCTCTCCACTTGCACTCTTATTCGTGTTTTCTTGTGGAAACAAATCTGGAGTTGTCTCTCGGTCGCTGAAATTCGAACAGAAGACGCTTTTAAACTTGTAAATATTGAAAATTATGTTGACATTAGAAAAAAGTTGGGTGTTTAATTTTTTGGTTTAGAATAACCAGTGTTCAAGTGAGGAGAGTAAGTGCCGGATAGGGAGAATGCACGGCTACTGTACAAGGAAACTAGTGAGCTATATTCTCTGAGATGGATGCTGGCAGAAACCAATGCTAGTAGAAGGTTTTACTTAATGAATTGATTGGGAACGGTTGTTGAAGTGGCCGGTAACAGTGAAACTGTCAGGGGTAGTGAGGGGCATGATTCTCTTGCGACACATAATAGCTTGAAGCGGCTGGGCGTGGTTTTTTGCTTAATGTTATTTTCATTATTTATTAAAATGTAGCTTGTCTATGTTGATTTGAGGATGGTAGGCACAGGTGGACCATGGGGAAATTCCCCCCCTCGGCGAAGTCACTCACAAGGGGTCGCGAAATTGCTCCGACAAGGGGTAAGAAAATTGGCCACAAGGGGTTAGAAAATTGCCCAAAAAATAGGTTTTACGACTAAAATTTCCAAAAATTTTCCGGCTTCGCCGGAATTTTTCAATTATAATTACTATTTTTAGCTAAAAACGTCCAGAAAACGTGTTTTAGCTTAACAATTGCTGTTTCTTCCTAAAAATAGGCTAAAATAGCTTAAAAATCGCTTTCAAAAGTACCCCTAAGAAAAATCGCACTCACAAGGGGTACCGAAATTTGCTGCCACAAGGGTCAGTGAAATTAGACCTCCCGTTCAAGTATGATGGTAGGTAGTATTAGCAAGAGTGCATAATTGCACAATATATTAGAAGAAGAGTAAGCCACTAGAAGGCTATCTTCATTGCATTGCGTAACGGTGCTCCGACCACAATAGGCGAATGTTTCCCTGTTTGTTGGGGTAGCGTAGCTCTATTTGAGAAAGTATAGCTCTCCCTCCGTTTCTTGGGGGGAGAGCAGAAAAGGTATCTCCGTTTGTTGGGGGGGGGCCAATAGCCAATCAGATTGCAGAGACCCCTCTCCCCTATTATTGCGGGGCCAGAGCAGAGGATTACGGTAGTTTTTGTTCTATTAAAAAATGGGTCCCCTTTTGGTGGGGGCGCAGTAAAAGGGGTCCCCGTTTGGTGGAGGGAGGGGTAAGGAAAAGAGGTCCCCGTTTGGTGGGGGGTATGCAAAAGGGGTTCCTGCTTGGGGGGGGTCGCTAGCAGCCAATCAGATTCAACTAATGTTGGCTTTTGCCTGTCTTGACGCTCTCCCTTCCAAACGGGGACCCGTTTCTGTCTCTCCCACCACCAAACGGGGACCTCTTTTGGCTATCCCCCAGCAAACAGGGAGGGGGTATGACAGTCTAGGCCCCCTCAACGGGGCAACTTTCGCGTATTGTTGTCGGAGCACTGTTACGCAATGCCAAGAAGATGAACCCTCAAGTGGTTCACTCTTCTTTTTATATATAATAGAATTATGAACTCTTGATATTACGTATCGGGAGACAGGCAGCATAAAAGTGTATCAGCCGCTGAACAGACGAATGTCTGACGTCACGTGATCAATTGGCTGCCTCAACAGGACTAATGGGGATGTCTGCAGGAGAAAAGTGATTTGGTTAAAGTCAGGTTTCGATTCGACATAAACGGCGCACAGTGGGGTTAATGCTTAAACTAGTTGTTTGTGTGTCGTTAACGAGCATAACTGAAACGGGTAATAGTTATAGAAGCGGTTATGAATATCGCCAATGAAATGTAAATTGACTTAGAAGCTTACGTTGAATCCTTATCATGCATAGACGTCTCGTCGTCTGCAGTTAGATCTACTGCTGGCGGAGACTGATTTGGTTGCTGTCCAGCCAAAATAGGGGTATCGGCAACACGATCGTTCTGCATAATTGGTCAAGAGAAAGTCCTGCAGATTAAATACAAGTTTACTTACATGTTATTGGTTGCACAGATTTAAAGCAGATGTGGTTCTTTCGATATAAATATTTCTCTTTCTAAAGAATTGGGCGATGGACAGTTCTTTTTACTAATAGCTTCAGTAATAAATTCTGGCGAAAGAGCCACATGCTATGTTGCTGATGACAGCATGAAAACAGTAATTTTGGAATACAAAGAATTACACAAAAGCAAACAAAACAATGAATAAGTAGAAAAGGCAAATGAAACAGAAAAGGCAAATATGTAAAGTGATACTGGTTGCCCTAGGTATTGTTTTTTATTTGAAAACTTAATTTAAAATTTTTCTCTTTAAAAAGTTAAGAAGTAAAACATTGCTAGCTTAAAATTAATGTTCTGAAAATATGTTTGAAAGAAAACGTAGTGTGTTAGATACAAGCACCGTCAGAGTTTTCACGAAATAGTCAAGGGTTGATGCAGTGAGTCTGAAATAAACAAATGAGTTGACATGCAGATATTGATCAAGTTTTGACTGCTTTGCATTTCTTCTGGTTTGCAAGGTCATATCTTGACTGTAGATTTCCTGCTACATTGGTCTAAGATTCAAGAGAATCAAATAGATTTTGTCAGAAAGGATTTTATGCAAATTAGATAAATTTTTTTTGATATAGGGAAGACGAATGACGAAACACACCGCCAAATAACGTTGTAAAAGAAAGTGTTTATGGGTATGGAAACAAAAGCTGCCTGATGTTCTACGGGGAACAGTAAAATGAGATAAGGCTAACTTTTGTCAAAAACCTGATGTTCGACAATTCCTTTCCTTAAGTACATACTAAAAATTTTTAAAATGTGGTAATGCTACTTCGCATTGATTATATTCTGATGATCGGTTGTTGCCCCTTTTCAATGGGAGAAAATTTTAACGGCCTACTTAAACAATTTGAGCTGAAAATTTTGTTAAAATCTAGTCAACTTGAAAAAGTGAAGTCTTTTTTAGCAATTATGTTCAGTTCAAATTTTCCAATAAATATAACACTTTGTACTGGAAACCTAACTGCGGAGAAAAAAGGAGCGGGCGAAAAATTGGTGATGGCAGAAAGATGTGAACAAAATGTAACACTACAGGTATTTTACAAGTTTGCTCTTTAACACAGAACATGTGGTTATATAAAGATTATTGCCCCAGTATTACTTTAAGAATTACAAGCTAACACAAAAATATAATTGCTAAGGATAACATGCGCTAGTCGATCACATTTCTGGGGACTCATTAAGTGAGGACGATTCATCGCCGCCACGATTAGAATCTGGTCTATCAACAGTAGATCCTGGAAGACCCATTCGTTGATTATCGACAAATATGGCGTCCAGGACGGGTGGACGGGACTGCGAAGAACTAGCCGCTACTAAATTAGAATTGCCTGGAGCAGATGATTGAGACGGCTGATCAGTTCCTTCTGTCTCGTTTTGGGATGAAGTTTCATTCCTGTGTATAGGTCGAAAACTGTGAGTAGATGCAGAAATTCTCATATCCGAAATAAGGTTACCAGGCGGAGTTGGCCAATCTCCTGTATGGAATGATGAGTTACAGCGAGGAATGGCCAAGTCCGAAGGATCGTTGCTTTGCTGTGTCGGAACCAGTAAATCATCACTTACAGATGATGATCTATTTTGCATGCTATCATTTCCTGTTGCCCCCTGAGTAGCGAATAAATTTTCTGGATCAGATTCCGTAGGCCCCGACATGTTATTTGACTGGTTGCGAAGACTCTCAACAGTACTAAATGTTATGTTGTCAGCAACCCCCAAACGGACATAGTCAAAGTCGTTAGGTTCAACGCAATAGCCTGTACGGAATTCAATTCCTAGAGCCTCCTTCAGCAAAGCCACATACTGAACTCCACTGGCGTGCTGAGGATAAAAAGGAATGGGATGAGGATTCTGGAAGCTAGGAGGTGAAAGCACCAGATTTTGGGGAACGGCTAATCGAGAAGGGCTCGTTCTGAGAACTTCGTACTGATGAGGACTGGTTGAAATAAAGTCGAGAAGGGTAACGTTGAAGTCGGATAAAGACTTTTTGCGATAATAAATACCCCGCTGAGGACCAATGTATCTGGTCAGAAACGGAGCTAAATCCAGGATATCGGGAAGCTAAAACAGATCGTACATAACATAGTGAAAACGTGATGAAATGCTAAGGCGGCTGAATTAAAATAGTTTCTGCAGCAGGGGAAATATTGTTTTCGTAGCTCGTTTTGGTTCGTTTCGCTTAGTTAATTAAATTTAATGAAAACTGTTCGTTTACAAACTGTAGGGGAACAAGGTAGTTCCATCTAGCATTCGTAGATATGGATACTGTAAGAGTAGTGGAATAAGAGGAACGTTGGCGGAAAAGGTGGAGACATCTACGATTGAAAAGTAATTATGTGAAAACAAAACGAGTGTAAATATACTTACCTTTCCAGACAAAAGACCACGAATGTTCACACTGCAACGTTTTCTAACTGCATTGGCTGTAATGAATTCTCCAACAAATTGTGCCGCTTTCTCATGCATTCTTTGCAGCACATTAGCAGGACTGCAAAGGCTGGGATTCCTCACAATTTCGATTGGCTCGCAGACATTATAAAAAATCTGAAAAACCGCAATTCAGATATCGATAGTTACCTGCTAATTTTGGAAGGTTTTATAATTTAAAACAGACGCAGAAACGATAAACCTTAGAATAGGAATTTTAGTAGCAAACAAAAATAACGTGCCTTAGATATATTTCGTCGATTACATAATACAAAAGTAACAGACGAGAAAGATAAAATGCATTACGTTCACAACCCTTTTCTTCCAGTCCTCGCAGGCGCAAAGCACAGAAATTGCTTCCTCAATGTCAATCAGTTCAATGAGAAATTGATAACAAGATTGATCATCACCATACATATTATGAAGAATGAATCGGACCATATGGAGAGCTACGGCAAAACGAGGAATAAGTTGAACAAGCTTCGTGTTATAGCCAAAGCGATTCCCAGTTTGAATATCATAGTTTGCGTGTACTACCATTTCATCATAAAATGACTGCAACCGCGCAAAAGCTTCACCAGTCAATTGGTATCCGGGATGATCGTGTGGTCTAAAAATTTACTAAATACTAACGCACACCAAATTGGATGTACTGTAGCCAGCTACTGTGGGGCAAAACCCAAAAAAGGAATCATTCTACGAGATGGGTAGAGTACAGAACAGAAATATAATATATAAAATAGCAAAACAGAAGAGATATAATTTATTTGATAAGAATAATTATTTTCTTGCGTTTTCGAAAAACATAGACACCTGTTCCTATGCAGATTCCAAAGGGCTTCAGCAGCTTCAGCAATGGTATGATGCCCAAAGGCAGTAGATAAAAGATTGAATGCAGCATACGCATCTGTAGAAACATAGAACCGACCAACATACGGGAACAGCAAACATCTGAAATGTTAAGTTTTGCTTAATGAAGTTTATCTTAATGGATGGTACAGACAATAGTAGAGCATAAAATAATAAAAACTGAGTTACAGTTAGTCCTTACAATTTATCATATCATAGTGTGCATATTGTGAAGTCTTAAGATAGAGAACAATACAGAACAAAATGGAAAAAAGGCACTCAAAACAACCTTTCCCAGAATCCGTCACACATTAGAGCCTGAGAGAAAAATTGCAACAATCCACGATGAGAAAGACTGCCGAAGATGTGGAGATTGCTCTGAATCGGAGCGTAGTTTTCTGAATTCTTGAACGCATTGCTTCCAGAGAACAATGACCATGATTTATTGAGCCAGAGTAATGATTCTTGCGGAGTTCCGTTTGGAGAGCAGCTTAAGCCACTTAACGTATGAATAAATTCATCTGAGACAAGATGAATGGTTGGGTCCAAATGAAGATCCACTAACTGAAAGGTAGCAGCAAAGAATAAAAAATAAGAAAAATAATATTACATTATTACAGATTAACACAGTTTACGGTATAGTTTATACGAAAAAAAGAATAATACAATAGAAAAAAGACATTACTTCATCTTACTTCACACTGTCTTTTCTGTATTCCCTGAGTAGTCCCGTATGATACGCACTTTCTGTTATAAAGGTCTTGTCCACAAATTGGTACAATAATATCTCTGAAGAACAAATCCATGGCAGAAGTTTTTCCACAGCTAGGGGCCCCGCAAAGTAGTGTGAACATTGAGATAGCATCACTACGCGGTACACGAGTCCCAACATCCGGATAATTAACTCGAACATCTGAAAGATAAGAAGGTAAAACTCTGTGTATGGAATAAATTTAAAATTAGAACCTACAGCTGTTTTAAATTAAATATTTATTACCATCTGATATATACATAGCAATGATATTCCGAAATTTGTTTAGTAGGTAACGTATAATATAAAGATGAGACACATGGCAAAGAAACCCGGTTACCTCCGCCAATAAAATACGCGAGCTGAAGTAGTGACGCGAAAATGTGAGTTGAAGAAATCCGATATGACACAGCTGATAATGCGAGAAATCGTTGCAAAACTATATCACTGAATGTAGCATCAATGTTGAACGGAATGGCTAACAGATCTAAGTACAGCTGGTCCAAGGATCTCGGACAAAGTTCCTGAATTTTGATCATTGTCCGTTGACGTGGCTTAGGCTGAGGAAGGGGGCGTGGGGGAGCCATGAAGACTCTCCGTGAAAACCTATACTAAACCAAAAAAAGGTTGACTTGCTTTACGTAGTTCGGCGATACTAAGCCAGAAGCACACCTGAGCGTAATTTTCGCAAAACTTTACCGATTTGATTCAAATTTGGTATGGATGCATTTGAACGCATTTCTGATTGATCTGTAGCAAAATTTTAAAATTTTAAAAATTTTTAAATTTTTAAGTTTAGCTAACGAAAAGCTGGACCGAAAAGCGGTTTTCAGATTTGTGTGCAGCAATCCAGAAAACCCCCATATGCAACTTTTCAGCGAAATCGGAAACAAAAAAAATTTTTGGTATCCCTGGTTCCCCCCTTGGAAAATTTAAAAATTCTAAATTTTTTAAATTTTAAAAATTTGCTGCAGATAAATCAAAAATGTGTTGAAGTGCATCGTTACCAAATTAGAACTAAAACGGTTAAGTTTTGCGAAAATTACGGTCAGGTGCGTGTCTGCCTTAGCATCGCCGATAGTTCTAGTACCGTCAGAATGCCGTCTCAGTGTGAAAAAACCAAACGTATTAGCTTTTCCATAGTAAGGTGATAAAAGTTATTGAGATCCGTAACGACAGATGCTACTATTATTTAAATTTAAAAAGGTCATTTTTCCATTGTATAAATTTCTTATCCAAAAATTATTAATTTTCAACGACATTTGCTACAAAAGTTGCAAACAATCAAATTTTCTTCCGTTAAAAATGTGACATAAGTCACAACGATGAGCAAAATTAGAAGCCTATATATCTGCACATTGATACAGATGCCTGAAGCATTTTCAAAAATCATCTGAAATGAAGAAAACGGAGTGGACAAAACTACAAGCGCGATCAGTAAAAGATATGAAGTGGCGAAAAGCTCTCGTTTAGAATCTGTTTAACTTCTGTATGGAAGTCGCTGGGCTCTTTTTGAATGGACAAATAAGCTGACGAGTTAGTCAAAAATCAGTTTAAAGTAGCCTTCACCGCTTGTAGTTCCTAATTTCGCAAAGTATGACTGTAATGTAAAGCAAAAATAGTCTCGATTTGATTACATATGAAAATAGACTGTTGTTGAAGTTCTTTTAATTAGTTATTGAAAGGAAAGCCCTTTGTCAAGCAGAGCACAGTGCTTGGTCTTATAAGAAATTGCCTGATTACTGGATAACTTTTTCGTTAAAATATAGCTCTTGATAAAAGAAGTCTAATTATTTGGACCTGTAGCCAAAATTTCTAACCCAAATTCAAACTATATTTTTCTCAGCATTTATTGCTATTCTACAGAATGCAAACTGAAACATGAAGCTAAAGCAAGACCTACAAATCTCTCATCAAAGCATTACGTTTAAAGTATTGCTCAACTATTATTCAACTATTATCCAACTTCTTGCCACGATCACTACTTTCGCTGAACTTCTATTTCCTGCATTAAAATACCAACACTTCATTTCTCTGATTATAAAACAAAATACTAAAACTAAAATCATCTACCTTAAAGAAAAAGAACAAAGACGGAAAAGCTGTTTTACTCTTCAGAAAAAATCAAAATCAACAACGAACAAACAAAAACAGACAACCGATACAAACAAAATTTACGAAACCTTAACAGGAAAAACAAATGCAGAGCCATAACAAAGACAATTGAAATTACAAACTAAATTCGCAACTCAAAAACTGGAAAACAGCACTAGTATAATCAGCACCCCCTTTATGTATGCTGTTGCGGACAAGCTCACGCAAGATGTATCTGATATCTCTTACAGATCTCTCTCGCGGGATAACTCCACCTGAACAAAGTTCAAGCCTAGATACATTATACTTTGCACAAATGTCTGAAAAATCGAACGGTACACAAAGTGACTGAACTGAGCGCAAAACAGAGCACAAACAAACTATTTCAAACCAAGTCCATCGCGTAGGGACATCTGGTTGGTATGGGCCTAGCGTGATACAATCAAACAACTTGCAATGCAATACAGTCTTATCAATGACAGGAGCAGACTTATTACGTTGCGACTGGCCCTCTGAATTACGACAATTTACACAAGAACAATTCGCACAGCTTTTCTTCAACTTAAAACATGGACATTTACATTCATAGCCAGCACCAAAACCGACTTGATCAGTACAGTTAGTTTCATTCCCATTACAGGAACACACATCAGACATAGAAAGCGCAGACAAATTAGGTGCAGTCCGCATTGAACATGGATGTGATTCATTAGAACACAAATGATTAAAGAGTGAATCGCCTATCTTAAGCCAGTGAAAGTTAAAGAGATTGTTAGTAACATCCCATAAAACCAAAAAACAACCACAGTCACGTGAAAGAAAAGAGAAAGTAGTGGGAACTGAAACAAACATAGAAAAACGAGAAGAATTAGTTACAACGACAGCTGGGATGCCAACAAAATCAACCAACACTTGAACACAGGAAACAGAACAAACAGTGGGTAAGCATTCACCATTGCATAACGAACGAACATCACATTCAGAGAAAGCAAAACCGGAATAACGATTCCAGTTGACAGTATTCCAAAGATATGCGGAGATAATACTTGCAAAAAGAGTAAAATTACAATTCGAAACGTCGACACCAACAGCAACTAAGCTATCAAGCAACAGAGGAATATTGGCACAATAAGCAAAATTCCAAAACGCCTCAAATGGCGACAGCCACATCAAATTATTATAGGAGTCAGGAAACAGGTTCGACCAAACACTATCACCAGCAACTAATGAATCAGACATATCAAAAACAGAACAGATATTCTCCAAAGAAAAATTAAGATACAAACATGCAGCATCAAATACATGCTGATGCTTTAAACGCAACAATTTCTCCCAATACCGACGGCGAATGATGAAGATTTCCCGTGTAGAAATTATACTGGTACGATCAACAAATTCAAGCGTTTTCAAAGTTATTGCAGAAATATCAGGAACAGAACATTCTCCACAGCATTTTGCATGAATTGTTTCATTCCAAGAATCGCGAAGAACAAAAAGTAAGGCCAAAGCAGTTTCCAGACTCAGACGACTACCACATCTTTCCAAAGCAGTTTTCAGATGAGAATGCAGAGACTCATTACGATTCGTCCCGACGCCCACAGGAATATCACTAAAACATTAATCAGAACAATAAAAGATAAACAAAGCAAAATAAAAAAACCCAAATTCAAAGACAGAGAGAATAAATTGATAATAGAACAATAAGAAGATAAACTACAAACAAAAAACAAGAATAAGATAAGAGTAACATAACAAACAGAAGGAAGGCCCACCTAAGACAGCCCAAAGCAATGTGTTCACGCAAATTGCTAAACACTTCCTCTGAACCATCAACTAATACAGCAGACATAGACCCATCACCGGATGATGACTCCATACTTAACCACTTCGCTGAGAAAGCATCAAATGCTTCCAGCATATCACATACTGAAGCAGTTGCAGACAAACGAGTAGTCCCCCAATCTCCAGCCCTACGAAACACCTTTTGAACAGCATCCAAAAACTCATGCTTCAAGGGGTGTTTCGCTGAAATACAATTTGTTAAACGTTGAGTGGCATGAAATAGATCCAATTTGACACAAATAATCCTACCCAAAATTTCCTGCAACTTCTTCCTCACAGTACAACAGTTATCTACCAAGATGAAGTCAACAGAAAATCCGGAGTCTGCCATTTTCTGCGCAGCGTCGACGACACATCCCGACGCAATGTCAAAACTACAGCTCCGCGCAAGTTGCAAGCCAAGAATTTCACTGTATCCGTTGAGAACAGTTAATACACTAGTGAATAATTTATTCCATTCACCATTCTCATAAAAGCCCACAGATCCTGCAAATTTATACGTATGATCAATACAAAGATAAGATGCAACATCACCAATCATATCTTTCCAACAAAGCGAACAGTTCTTAATGATTCGCCATGACAAATAATTCAACTTAAAATCAAAAAGAATAAATTTGCGCAAAAAATCAGCAGAAGGAAAAGCAGGGCCATTGTAGCCATTTAAACGATAATTACTTCGCAGCGTCCCTGCTATAGCATTGAAACATCTAACTTCACGAAACGAAGCACGTAGACTTTGAACGAAATCTACAGTCATTCCAGATTTATTAAATGAAACAATGGGACAATCACGATGGCGCCCCACTGACAAAAGCACGTAGGAAGACGTAGAATGAAAAGTACGTTTGCAATTAGGACCAGTACAATGATACTCCCTAGGTACTACATAAACAGGACAAGACACGTCCCACATCAGTCGCGGAGGACGCGAACGCCGAAAATACCATCCCCCACGACGCAAGGCACCACCACAATGAGAACATGTCAAATCCAAGCCCCAAGCACCAATAGGATCCCAACAAATAAGTTTGACTCGCTTCCCCCCAACCGACATACGAATATTTTCGCACAATCTATCGGAAAACTGAGACAAATCTAGATTTTGCCATTCCACTGACGATTTAACTCGCATCTAAAACCAAAATAAACTAAAACATTATACAGAACCAGAACCAAAGACAGAAAAGAAACAATTATACACTACGCCAACGACAAACATCACTGTCACGAATATAACGACAAGAAGCGCCAGTACAACTCCACTTATACATACGAGAACGCTTATTATACAACAAAAAGCAATGATTGCTTTTATGCATTTTGGCAGTCAATGGGCATTCACGCAAGCCTCGAAACGCAACAATGAGCAATGTACCTTTGACAACCAAACGACGAATTAGGCCAAGATCGCAAATCTTCTCCAGGTCACCACGAACAAAATCGTCCAGCTGATTCACACAAACGTCAACCTCAGCACTAGCCAAAAGCTGTGGACTCCCACCAGGAATATCAGAAACAGACTGCAAAAAACCAAAATCATCAGTAGGCAACTTATCCATAGTCTTTAATAGAAACCCGCCCTGAGGTAGCCGAATAACGGTGCGTGAGGTAATTCCAGAACACTCGCAACAATAAAGACCCACCAGTGAATTAATAAAAACCTTGGCATCAACTAAACCAGTGACAAAAATGCGACGCAAAGGGCGCCAAATGGTCCGCTTAGAGGATAACAGTACACGAAAATTTTGATTCCAGTTGTAAACATTACAGTCCCACAATGCTAAATCAGGGGAACATTTCTGACGTAAATAAGACACAAAATAACCGACAGATTTTA
Source organism: Trissonchulus latispiculum (assembly GCA_030248195.1). NCBI lineage: Eukaryota > Metazoa > Nematoda > Enoplea > Enoplida > Ironidae > Trissonchulus > Trissonchulus latispiculum. Next base: position 18,404 of record JASAND010017726.1, read on the forward strand.
CATCACGAAAACGAACAGAATCCTTTCCAATCACATGAAAGCTGCACTTGTCTCTACTAGACGCACATAACCAGAGGAAATCAAAATCACCCAAATCACTGTCCAACAGATGCTTCTTGCAAAGCCAACGCAATTGTAGCATGGAACACTGTATCAGTCGCTCACGCTTAGCGAACTCATATGCGGGCCCCGTAAAATCAAAATCAAAAAAGAGCTTACAAGGGCGCCCCTCCGGTAAAACTTCATAGAAATAACGAATACCAACGGGGACGGAAAAGTAAAAATGTACAAAATGATCAATGCAACTCACAAGATAAAAACGTGAGCCGACCAAACTGTACTCATAGGCAAAAATCGAAACGTCACATTTATGATCCAAACAATTATAGAATTCCAACGCTCGATCAAGATGAAAATAGAACTCCAGAAATGAACTAGGACGGCAACAACACTTTTCTCGGGCCGACTTTTCTGCCTTCTTTAAATCGTCTAAATTCGGCATTTTCCGACCATTATAACAAATACAAATACGGCAGCCAAACACAAAAGACCTGAAACACAACAAATCAAGTAAAATGATTTCTGAAAATTAATAAAACAAAACAATGGCAAAATTTAAAAAAAATAAAATTTCAGTACTTTAAAAACAGTACAAAACTTTAATTTAAGGTAAAGTTTCAAAACCTAGTTAATCGAATTACTTCAAATCAAAAATTAAAAGAATTTATAAAACATAACATTAAAACTTTCAAAAATATAAAACTCTAATTTGTAAAATTAAATAAATTCTAAACCTAACAACACATTAAAACTTGCAAAAATTTAAAACTCTAATTTGTAAAATTAAATCAATTTAAAACATAAAAACAAAAATTAGAAAACTTTTAAAGATTTAAACTGTACACAAACAAGAAATCGAATCACTTCAAAACAAAAATTAAAAGAATTTGTAAAACATAACATTAAAACTTGCAAAAATTTAAAAATCTAATTTGGAAAATTAAATAAATTTAAAAAATATAAACAAATTAGACAAATTTTAAAGATTTAAACTGTCCACAAACAGAATCTCTCAAAACAGAAACAATCAGCTAATATTATTGACCGTAAACATCAAATAGAGTAAACTCAAACCCCTACACAACACAAATGTAGCGAACTTTCTCTGCTCAAAAGACGCCACTCCAACTTCCCTTTCCATAATATGATCTAACACACCCACATACAACATAATCTGCATATCGACTAATGTCTTCTCAGAAAACTACAGGATCAAGCAATCTGCATATCAACTAATGTCTTCTCAGAAAACTACGAGATCAAGCACTCTAAAACGGTCCCCAGTCAGCATCATCTTGTCAGGAATATATCTGGACAAGAAAACAAAATAACCAACCGTGGGCCGTATCAATTCCACTGAAATCAATCATTTCATAGTGATCACCTACAGCCTAGACCGTAAAGACTTCAACCATAGTATCACGAACACTTTCAAAATCAACACCAAACACGTAATTACCAAATGTATCTTAAATTACAAATCAGGTAACCTTGTAACGTTCAAAGTGAAACAAAATTTCATTGAAAAAACAAACCATAGAGAGTAAAATAAGATGCAAGCAAGAAGTAAGTTGCACTGCGTAAGATTTCAATCAAAAAATTAATTTAAAATTACGTACAAAATTTCGAAGTTGCACTGCAATTAATTTTAAATTTAGGTACAATTTAAAATAGCTGCACTACAATTTACAATTTAAAGCTGCACAGCTTAAAATTACAATGAAAAAAGTAAATTAAAATTGAATTGTAACTTCTAAGATGCAAGCAAGAAGTAAGTTGCACTGCGTAAGATTTCAATCAAAAAATTAATTTAAAATTACGTAAAAAATTTCGAAGTTGCACTGCAATTAATTTTAAATTTAGGTACAATTTAAAATAGCTGCACTACAATTTACAATTTAAAGCTGCACAGCTTAAAATTACAATGAAAAAAGTAAATTAAAATTGAATTGTAACTTCAAAAAGTTGAAAAATTACAAGACGACAAAGAAAAAATTTGCAGCGCCTCAGTAACTAAGCTTGCTTTGCGACCCTCAGCGACACTCGCCCCTACGCATCCCTACTTATCCTCAGCCTCCGCATTAACGGGGATACGTACCGAACCGCTATTCGATCCGGCGCAGGCAACCCCATCAGCCTGCCGGGTGGTAGTCGAATAGACTACCACTCTTTCACCACGGAGTGAAATTAAAGCAGACTTAATTTCCTAATATACAGACTGCTACACACTTCAGACAAATGTAACACTACTGTGCACATTCAATGCACATTGCATGCACTAATATGCACATTCATATATGTATGTCAAAAGTACTTCAAGAATAAGTGAGGCTTCAACAACAAATTGTTCAAGGTTCTGACAGTCTAGTGGCTAAGACTCTCGCATCTCGTGCGAATAACCTGGGTTCGATTCCCAACAGAACCAATTTTTAAAATTTTATCTTAAAACTGGGTTCGATTCCCAACAACTACAGTAAACCCAAAAACAAAAACTATCCGATGTGCACATGAAGGGAGGGGCCTAAGAAAATTGAAAAAGTTCCTCCCTCATGTTTAGAAAACAAAGACAACTTTTTCAAAGTACCGGATGTAACCTAAAGTGCGTCATCGTTAATTTTGTGTTAACTACCAGGTACAAAATTCCCAGTTTTCGCAAGCTCGCAGGAGCATTTTCAATCAAGAATCTTTGTCATTTCTGTATTAAAATGAACTGTGCTTGAGTTAAGCCCACAAACAGTAAAAAGTTCAAACGTTCACAGCTTCTTCGAAACTTAATATTTTGCAGAGAAATTAAGTTTATAGGTTATTTTTACTGCTTTCTTTCACTGCAGCAACATAAAAACAATATTTACAAGGTAAAATTGTGGTTAGATGCGGATGACGCGGTTTTCGGACTCCCCCGACGCACATTAAAAGACGTCTCCTAAACTGCGTCAACATCAAATTTAAACTATGAAATTATTCATAACTTCTACAATTTGGATTGAATTTGGTTCAGACGGCCAGAATGATTAAAGCAAATGTAAAATAACACCCATAAAAAGCTTCAATTCATACGGTTTAAGACTGAACTAGCTAAAAAAACTGTGATCCGAAAATGTGAAATTTGTTCCAAAAAAGTGACGCATCGTTGGGCCGTCTCCTATATTGTAATGGCTGACTGAAGCAAAAAGGAGATTGTTTGCCTCAATAAAATCATCACCTTATCAACTTGTCACATAAAATTTCCATGTAATGTGACAATAGCTGAAAACTAATTTAGTTAGGTACCCGACCCGGTCAGACCTATAGACACTAGAAAGCTAGCTCAGACGACGGTAAATTAGGATCCAAAGTAGTTACATTCAGATGTATTACTGACTTATATACAAAAACCAGCAGGTAGTACTGACCATCACTGATGTATATACTGCAGAATTGGGAAAATTAATTTAGAAACTGATTCGGCCAAAAATACTGTTAAAAACCTATTTCGTTTTTTGTACAGAACATATTCCGTTGAGCTGTGGTTCATCGTTTTGACTAACTTTTACAATTAAAATTATTTGCGTTTAGCTTTAAAATCAAATCAAAATCAATTTTGTATGGTAAACCTGAAAACAGGAGCTGGTTCCAAAAGTGGCTAAATAATCGGTTGTAATTTTGCAAAAAATGTCAGATCAGAATTTATGAAGAGAAGAGCACCTATACAACTGCTTGACGGAGTGAGAACCAAAGTCCGGTGCGGCTGTGTCTGGATGATTAATGTTTGCTTTTCAATAAATTATTGAATTTTAAGTCTCGGTTGCAGAACCTCACCCCTTTTAGGGGTCTACTTGTTTGGATTCACAGGAGACGCCGTGAAATTTTTGTCTTCGATGTTGCACACACGAATCTGTAAAATCTAATTTCTAATCTCAATTATCAACTGGTTCTCGAAACCATACCCCTACCAAGTTTTTGCTAGATTTGTCAGGTTTCATCATATTTGAGCTGTGGGTCGCAATTTCGTGACCCGCGGGTACCCGCGGCCCGCGGACCCCTGCCCCACGATCCGCTGTGATTTTGGCGGCCCACTTGACCCACTTCTTTAATTTGGAATTTTTCTCATATTTGAATACTATATAGCACACATCGAGCAAAATCAACCCTTTAAACACGACATATGTAGTCAAGTTAAAACATTCAAACAAACATTTGCCAAGTTCAAAGCTAACTGCATCAGATGTCGTCTTCATTTTCGCTAGTTCAGAGCAAGCTATGCTATCGCAAACGTGTTGGGATCTCAATCTCTGTCAGTAGTTAGTATGTAGGCAACGTTATGAAGATAAAATCTATTTGCTTGTAGCAGTTCAGTTCCCATTCTGGTTTAGGTATATTTTACAGCTCGTTGGCGACTACCGCGGGAGTGTTTATGTCTTACTGTCTGGATATGACAGCAAACTACCATTTTAGTGGTTTATCATACACTTTATTAGTACCAAGAGTACATCGTACCAATTAAATTAGGAATGAACATAACTCGTTGAACTGTCGAAATTTTACGCTTGATATATAATTATCTCTGGGAGCAGTTCTTCACGCTCTGCAGGCTGAAGCTGTCAGCAGTGTTTTTGCACAAACGGTTTGTCAAGTAATGCAGTGGATATTTATGGCAATGACTATCTCAGGGAAATATTACTGAAATTTTTCCACTGAAGATTCAAGATAGAACAGAAATAAACAATTTTATCTAGTTAAAAGTAATATTATAACGTATAAACACTTTAAAGTCAAAAGTTAAAAGAAAAATTGAAAATTTAACAAATTGTAAATTTTCTGGTGAAATTAGCATAAAATTTAAGCGTAAAATTGGTGTCAAAAATAACTCTTGACCCGCGGGTACCCACTGACCTGAAAGTCGACCCACGGGTACCCGCGACGTGACCCACTTCCAACTCTGGGTAGGTGTAAACTGGCAAAGGCCGATGACCAGTCTAACTCGGTTTTAACTGGATATCGGTAGTGTTAAGGCCGGCCGGCGGCCGGTGAGCAGTTTGCAGTGCAGTTATTATAACTGCTAAGATATTTATTTTCGGATGTTATCTTAGAAAAATAGCACAGCATAGCATAAAAAATTAGCAAAACTAGATTTGAAGTCCATTTTAAGCCTAGTTGCTCTATTTTGTAAATTTCTGATTGGTGATTTGTATCTCAGCCGGCGGCCGGCCTCAAACACTAGATATCGGGTACCCGACACTGGGGTACTCCAAAATGTTCGGGTATCCTGCGCCCATCCAAATCTTTGTTCAGCAATTTTAAGAAATAGGCGACGAACTCATGACTGATTTATTCAGTTCACTTCAAATATCGTTTTATCACCACCGCTTTGGCAGTTGCATTAAATGACATTGAATCACCCCTTCTCAGTATCCCCAACGAACCTAAAAATACTAAAATAGGAGTTTATCATCCTCAAACCTAGCCTATATTAATTGAATACTGAAAATTTACTGGAACAAACAAACAAAACGAAACAGCAAAAGAAAGACCGAAACGGCCAAAGGCAAAATACGAAATGAGCAAAAACGAAGAAAGAACAATGGAACAAAGAAAAATCAGGAACAAGGTTAATCAAATTATCAACAACAAATAAACCGGTAACCAACGACTGAGTTCCTTAAACTCGAAAATCACGGGATTTTGCAGATTATGCAGTTCACAATAAACAACCAATTATATATATCTACAGTAAATAACTGGGCTTACGTAGAGAATATTTTATGGGAGGAGTCAGAAGGTCAAGGAATTTGTTCTAAAAGTAAATATACACTAAAACTTTTGATTTTAACGAAAAAAATATGCAAATTTAGTGGTCAAAAAAGCAGTTATTAGGTTAGAATACCCAGTGAAGAAGGAATTGTTCAAAGTTCTTTTGCCTTCAAAAGAGCCTCTCTAAGGGATGGGGGGACTTAGCAGCAGATTGGCAGAATAATCCCAGGATAACAACAGCAAGATAGGTGGGCAGGCTCTCTGTTATCAGCTTTAAGTACCGAGCAAGTGAGCTTTAATTTGTTCGAAAAAAGGCAAAAGACAGCACCTATGGGACAAACCGCTGCCGGATCGTAGAAGGAATGTATTACAACCTGATAACAGAGAGACTGTCTGTCTGTTTTTGATGCTGTTGCCCTTTCCTTTTCTTCTCCCCCCCCTGCACTTTCCAGGCCTCTCCAACTTAGTATGAGGCTGTCCAGATAATGCTAATTTGAAGATTTTTAGTAAATGTTTAATACATTTCCCGATATCCTCTGAATGATTTTGGTCTACAATCGTATATTTTGCATCAAAAAACTGACGTTTTGAACACTTTTTATCTTTGTTATAGCAGTAAAGTATTATAATATGTAGGAAACAGACTAATGTGATTAAAACATGTTTGGCGATTTTAAACCACATTTTTAGTCCCCCCTCAATTTTGCAATTCCCCAACTCTTTCGATTAGAAAAAGCCCAGTTGATGCACCCGTGACTCGACACAACTCAACCTCAATAACAAATGGCACAAGGACTCACCAAGGAATTAAACATTAAACAGCAGAAAAATCATGATACAATACAAGAGCGTATTAGCGCTAATACATAGTTACAGTATAGTATATATAGCATAACCAAAAAAGATAAAATCGGTAAAAGGTAGCCCTAAGCATTGCATCAACCAAGAAACAATTCCGCCCAATAAAAAATGAAAAATTGCAGAAAACCTGTTACACACAAACTGGAAAACTATATACTAGATATAAAGATTCAGCATCAGTAATACAGATTCCTCAGAGAACACAGCCGAATGGCGCTATTATATACCTTTTGATTTGATTTCTAGATCAGGCATAAACAGGACAAAATTCTACTAAATTGGTACTAATGTCATGACAACAAATAAAAAAGGAAGCTGAAACAACGAAACTTCAAAAGACCAAACGCAGAACACAAGAACTGCAAGAAAAGTGAGAAAAAACCGGGGATAAAACATTTAACATAATGTAACCTGGTAAAACAATTCAGAAATCAGATTATACTATGTACAGAAAGCATACGTACAATGCATGCACCACAGGTAGTGCGGAATGCACGGTTACAATCGAGCAACATGATTACAACGGCAGACTGTGCGAGCTAGGGATTAGAACGGCCCAGACGGACATTCTTTTCAAAAAAAGAAAAAATTCAGTTTTTCACTCATCTCTGAAAAAGAAATAACAATTACAATAACTCTACATTATTACATCAACAAACTACTTGGGAAGCCAATTGAAGGAATGCTGTATCAGCAAACACACTAGCTAATTTCGAAGCCGTCTCTAGCGCTAACCATAAAATGCACACATGACGCAAACAACCATCCAGACTATAAGCTAATCAATAGGGAACATTACAAACAAAACGAGCATATCAGTAAATACGGCAACAGAGCAGCAGAGCAGAGTTAAGATACAGTTGAAGCATTAAGCATTGAGCGAGTTAGCACACAGTGTACTAATTTGTTCGGGGGGGGGGGGCTGTCAAATGGTACTATTTCTGGGATGGCCAACTGTTGTTAGCGTGTGCGGGAAAACCGTCAGCGTGCAGAGTAAGTAGCACGAGCTTGTCTAGCTATAACACCTTCGACAAATTTGAAAAAATAATGGACAACCGGTGAACAACCAAACAAGGATTCCACAGCGACAAAGTAAGCAGGATACAAAACAAATATGGAACCTGCGCCAATACAGTTACAACATAACAACCAAAACACGTATTATATATACCTGCTACAAAACTGGAAGAGGGCAGCACCAAAAATGAAGTTCAATAAAAATTTAAAACTTTTCCAGAAACTTTGTTAACGAACCAATAAGACTCCTGTATATACATATAAGATAACAACAACGTACAACTTATAAAGCCAAATGTGAAAGTATGCTGTATTACTTAAAATACCGCAATTCCGAAGCCGAACGTGGCCAACAATAAATGCACACAATACAAAACCTATCAACGAAACACATAAACTTAACAAACATCCGATAGCATCAGAGCAGAAGAGTTAAGGCAAAGAACCATGTACTCTGCGTTCATGACTTCTCAAAGTACTAGACTGAGTAAATCTGGACTCACAAAGCTGACAGGCAAACGGCCTCTCACCCGTATGAATTCGGCGATGTTTCCCTAAATCACCGCTCTGACTAAATCTCTTATCACAGAGATCACAGCTGAAAGGCCTCTCACCCGTATGAATTCGTCGATGGATCTTCAAATGACTGCTGTGACAAAATCTCTTATCACAGCGATCACAGCGATACGGCTTATCACCGGTGTGCGTGCGCAGATGGTGGGTCAGGTTGACCTGCTGACCGAATCTTTTATCACACACAGGGCAGTGGAAAGGCTTCAGTTTCCTGTGTACAGTCCTAATGTGACGATTTAAATCCCTGCTGTAGTTGGTGCTGTAGGGACAGGTGGGGCACTGGTGCTTCTTTCCAGCCCGACCGTGCTGACGACTGACATGCGTTGACAGCTGCGACGCCGTGGTGAAGGATAGACGGCAGTGGGAACAGGGGAAATGGGTGACGCCCAGTTCAGCTCCTGAAACAAACAGACAAATAAGAAAAGACAACAAATTAAGGGCACAACACCTGTTTGGCGTTTCACAAAAGAACTGAAGCATTTCAACAACAAACTTAGCAACGCAAAAAGACATCAACAGTATTGCTTGTATCGCTGGGATGGTATCAATTTCTGCAGTGATTTCTGACATGTTTCTCATGTTTTTAAGTTTTAATAATTATAAATTGGGCTAAACCATTACTTTAAAAGTAATCCACTTTTACTAAGGATTGAATTGAAGTTGGTTAAGCCCAACTATACGAAACGAGATCAGCGTAGCAAAAGAGGACTACAAGGGATTTGCTAGATTGCTAATGGTACTGCGTAACTTAGCCAGCTCAAAAAATTGTTTTCTTTAGGGGGGGGGTGGGCTGGGGTGGGGGAGCGTCCGTCCCCCACTTTTTGTCCCTCCCACGCTACCGGATTCCCCTACCAGTTTTTTGGGCTCCCACCACCACTCACTAAAATGTGCTCAGAAAATGCCAAATTTTAAGGATTTTTGGTTAAAAATGTACAAAATTTTTCCGGCTCGCCGGGAATTTTTTGGATTAAAATAGTTTATTTTGGCATTAAAACTTAAGTTTAGAGCAGTTTATAGCTTAGTTGTAGCAGTATACGTAGAAAACAGACTTTTTAAAGTATTTTAGCCCAAATCACAAAAGGAAACAAGTCCAGAGCTTATCTCATTTCCCTGCCAGACGCAGGGGGACAGTGCAACTCTGATTGGCTGTTGCTTTACAAAAAGCTTTTGAGCTGCAAAGATTGACATCCAAAAATTGTTTCCCAGATCCCATTTGAGCGCGAATCGACAAGGTCGACACTAATTGTGTTCAGAACTACCAAAATTTTTACCACCTTCTCAAACGGGGACTCCTCATCTTGGCACAAAATTGTCAAAGCCAATCAGTTCCAAATTTTAACAATTGTTACACTAGAAAAGCTCCATCAAATTTGAAATGTTTTTAACACGTGAAACACGCTTTACCGAAAAACATAATATTTGCCAGTGTCAACCACTTTTCTTTACAATGAGCGGACGTGATACACCAAATAATCAAAACGAAAAAAACCCCGCCCTTGATTTAACCAGGTGTAGATTCCTAACAGAACTGGCCACTGCTTTGTCAGGCATAACTGGCAAGGACTAAAAATTAAGGTTAGATAAGTACCTTTTCCAGCCGCAGGTCGACGATTAGAATTCTCTGGAACAGTGGGGAGAAAGGAACGTCTTCCTAAAATCAAAAAAATGCATTAAACAGGTTAATGATTATTTAAATATATACACAACAATCGAAAAGTCTCGGTTTTGGACAGAGTCGGAAATTTTTTAAACTTCAAATTTCAGCGAAAAATTTAAAATCAATGTCGTGAAAAGTCACTAACGAGGTGCGGAAATCGATGTTTATATGCTAAACTCACTAATACTGATCCTAAGCTCAAAAACTGCAAGAAACAAATTTTAAGCCTAAAATTGCTAGTCTCGGTCTCGGTTCCCTGGGGCCAGTTTCATAAAATTGTCGAGTCCGCAAGTCATAGCGTAGCTATCTGCTCGTAGTACATTATTTCTTTATTATTAAACATTAAACAACAGTCACTGAAGTCTTAATTTCTGGTCAGTACAGTTTGTAGAATAATGTAAACTAGTTTTACGCTCGACAGTTATAAAGCTTTTAGAATTGATTACAAATTTGTCTAGTTAAAATTTTTGTATTTTTATTTGTTTAAAAACATCACGTTTAGCCTACCAACACCGGAACAAAATTAAATCCTTTAGATCAATTTTCAAGTATATATACACCCCATTGAAGCTCCATAATCGAAGACTGTATAAGGAAAATAAGAAAACTTTAGTCTCAAGCAGTACTCAAGTTTCGCCCATTATTAAAATTGCAAGCAGCTGATAGCTCGTCATTCGCGGAGACATGGATGAAACAACTCAAGGGGGACTTGGAACCACCTCCGTGGGAAACCCGATGGACATGAGTAGTATAGTATCCGTTTTTCGACCCGCAATCATTGGATTGAGACTTACCTCCTAGTCACTGTACTCCATACAACACCGTTATCACCTAGTACCCCCAGTACCCCCAGTACCCCTTGTACCCCCAGTACCGCTAGTACCCCCTGTACCCCTAGTACTCCCTGTCTTCAAAGCAATACTTCTTCTTCTCCGTCCCTCTGTGTTCTTCCCCCGGGGCTTGGGACCCGGCGTCGGCCCATTACCGGACTCCTACCTATTCTAAGCTACCTACGTACCTACCTAACTACCTAACCTACCTATCTAACTTGTGTACAATACATATATACAGTACCTAACCTAGTCCGGCGCATGCAATGTTTTTGTATTTTTTAATAATTTATGACTTAGTTTTGATCTATATTTTGTTCATTTGTTTGTTCATTTTTTGTTCAAATCATGTTCATTTTACTCAACTCCACTAAATTACCGACCATTTTACTTGATTTTTGATGAATTTGTACTAACTAAACTTCTGACATAATTGTCAACTTCAAGGGTTTATATACTCTTCGTGCAGCATCAGGCAATCAGGTTTCATATAATTTTCATAAGGCGATTTTCAACGGTCCATAACTTTCTCATCCCTAATCCGATTTCAATGAAACAGATACCGTTCGATTCCTCTCCTCGAGCTCTACAAGTCTAGACCCAACACACTTAGTTTCAGCTAGATCCGGATTTTTGTAATTTTTGGTGCAGCATCAACAAATCAGGTTTCATAAAATTTTTAAAATATTTTACCACCCATAACTTTCTCGTCCCTGGTCCGATCTCGATGAAACGAACACCATTCGATTCCTCTCGTCATGCTCTATACTTCTATACCAAACACGCTTAGGTTCTGATAATACACCCCTTCAACCCATTCATTTTCTCTATTCATCTACCCTTTTCGGTCTTCTCGGTCTCTTTGGTTGCCTTCTCTTCTTTATTAAGTCTTTACTTTGGACTTGATCACTCATACTTTATACCGAGCCTACTCTAACCTTACTTTTCTTACTTTTTGTACATTCCCATGTGTTGTATTGACCTAACTCAAGAGCCAACCTTCCTTATATTGTACACTGAGTCACTCGTTAATTACTCCAAGCCTACTCCATTTCATTAGTTTTCCACGAACTCACCTTCCTACCTTGGCTTTCTGTTCACTGGGTCACTCCTAAAATACACTGAGCCTACTTTGAGTTTACCTTATTCAACCTTACTTCCATCATCTACCTTTCTACCCTGCCTTACCATTCACCTTGCCTTCTTCATCTCTGGGCCACTCCTAAAATACTCCGAACCTACTCTGACCTAATATTTTCACCTTTTATATATTCTTACTTCTACCTATCTTGTCTGTCCTAACCTAACCTACCTTACCGTACCTACCTTAGCTTACCGTTCTTATTTTGTGCTCCGAGTCACTCCAAACCTACTCCGAGCTAACACCGAGTATACACTGAGCATACACCGAGCTTACACCGAACCTACTCCGTACGTAATCCTAATTTACTTCGATTCTTACTCCATTTATGTTGTTTTCAGTCAAATCATATTTGTTCCTGTATTCTTCAATTTCCTCAGTCTCTCCAAATTCAGTTTCCCAATGCCACACTTTACTTTTCTTTTTACGTCTATATCCAATAATTCTGCTATGGGTCACTCCTACCTTACTCTATATTGTGCGATCTTAGAAACTTCATAAGGTATTAAACGAATTTGCTTGATCTCTACCGCTATATATACCTGACCTTTTCCTTTCCCTTGATTTGTATTGCGAGTCACTCAGCCCATGCTTCCTAGCCAAACTTTTCAAGCATCAACCTTACCCTAACCTAATCCAATTTTCGACTTAACACATTTCCCAACTAGCTTGGCTTCATACATACTCGAGTCACTACAACCTTACATCAACCATACTCTAAGCTTACATTGTCCTGGCATCAATCCATTTCCCACAGCTGACCAACCACCTTCATTTTCCTTATGCGTCACTCCAAACCTACTCTGAACCTGCTTCGACGCTTTGATCATTTTTCCAACCTTTGCTTTCAGTTTACCCTCATCTCTTCAACCACCTTAGGTTTGAGTTTCGAGTCACTCCAAATTAGCTCCGAGTTAACACCAAGCCAACACCGAGTATACACCGAGCTTACACCGTACCTTAAGAGCAATGTTTACGTAATGTTGGAGTAATGTTGAAAAATTTCAGAGAACAATTTCTGCTTTTCTTGATTTCGGTCGATGCATTTATGTGTTTGTATTTATGTTTGTATGTTTCTGTTTTTATTGATTCACAGTACTCGAAGTAAGTCATGTCTAGATTGGAGAGCCAATTCGACGCGACGACTTCGAGTACTGTGAATCAATAAAAACAGAAACATACAAACATAAATACAAACACATAAATACATCGACCGAAATCAAGAAAAGCAGAAATTGTTCTCTGAAATTTTTCAACATTACTCCAACATTACGTAAACATTGCTCTTAAGGTACGGTGTAAGCTCGGTGTATACTCGGTGTTGGCTTGGTGTTAACTCGGAGCTAATTTGGAGTGACTCGAAACTCAAACCTAAGGTGGTTGAAGAGATGAGGGTAAACTGAAAGCAAAGGTTGGAAAAATGATCAAAGCGTCGAAGCAGGTTCAGAGTAGGTTTGGAGTGACGCATAAGGAAAATGAAGGTGGTTGGTCAGCTGTGGGAAATGGATTGATGCCAGGACAATGTAAGCTTAGAGTATGGTTGATGTAAGGTTGTAGTGACTCGAGTATGTATGAAGCCAAGCTAGTTGGGAAATGTGTTAAGTCGAAAATTGATTAGGTTAGGGTAAGGTTGATGCTTGAAAAGTTTGGCTAGGAAGCATGGGCTGAGTGACTGCAATACAAATCAAGGGAAAGGAAAAGGTCAGGTATATATAGTGGTAGAGATCAAGCAAATTCGTTTAATACCTTATGAAGTTTCTAAGATCGCACAATATAGAGTAAGGTAGGAGTGACCCATAGCAGAATTATTGGATATAGACGTAAAAAAGCAATACGTAACTGAACGAAGTACA
>JASAND010017727.1:0-29359 GCA_030248195.1 Trissonchulus latispiculum
CACACATACACACACATACACACACACACACACACACACTCACACACACACATAGACACACACACACATATACAGACACACACAGACACTGACACAGACACACACACACACACACACACACACACACACACACACACACACACACACACACACACACATACATACATACACACACACATACATACACACACACACACACACACACACACACACACACACACACACACACACACACACACACACACACACACACACACACACACACACACACACACACAAACACACACACACACAAAAACACACACACACACTCACACACACACACACACACACACACACATATATATATATATATACATATATGTATATATATATATATATATATATACTTATACATTATTGCCTATACGAGATAGATGTTCAACATTGCGTATGCACGTGGGACTGCCTATCCGAGGTATCCTCGGATTGGCATGCCTATGCGAGGTAAAAATTTTTTCAACTCCTAATTAGCTTAATTTATTAGAATGAGTTCAACGTCCTCCCCCAAACGAGGCCCCCTTTTTGGGGTTACCCCAACTGAGAACAACAACCACAACTGAGAACTGTTGTGGCTACCCCCACAAAACGGGGAGGAGCAAACTTGTCGATGTCCCCTCCACCAATCAGAGGAACATTCGCGTATTGTGGTGGGAGCACCGTTACTCAATGCAATGAAGAGGAGCCCTCAAGTGGACTACTCTTCTTGTAGAATATAAGGGGATTATGGACTCCTGCTGGAAGCACTTTACATCTGTAATTTAGTGCATAATCAGCTGGTAAAATGACGTAAACGCTTTCGCTCCGATTTCTTGCGAACTCAAGTGCAGATTAAACAAAGTTCGGTAAAAGTTAGCCATTACTTTTGGAGCAGTTTAAGATTGTAACGGAAGTAATTTATAGCCAAATACTTTCGGAGCGCCACTTTAAAAATGCTTAAACTTAAGCGATTAGATAGATTTTGAGACTGGGGCTATTCATTACCTCAAGTTCTCGTTATTAATACTTTAAGTTAAGCCTAAAAACCGTTTCATTACGTCAGCTTTTTGGGACAGTTTAGCGGTTTTGTTCACTGATTTTTAGATGGCCCCAGTATTTGAGTACTGTATTTGATTCGAGCAGAGCTTATTTGATTCGAGCAGAGCTTTACTCTGTTCGTTCAGATAAGTTGGCCCACGTAGCTTGGAGTTTTAAATTTCGATAATCCACAGAGTTCATTACTATTCCTTTTGTTTTTTTCTACACCAAGTTTTAACAAAGATTTTAGTCTGCCTGGCATCGAACCAACAAATCTTGAGTTCTGCAGACTGACATGCTTTCCACTACACCACAGAGTCACAGGAATATAAAGCATGGGATATTGCTTCTTCATATGTTTCACATCTGGCTGGCTAAAAGCTACTAAGCAGAAATTAGTTTGTGACCTGAATCAAAGTCCTGGATGGAAATCTACAGGTGCCTTCCCAGTCGCGAAGGCATGGAAACGCGCATCGACGCATGAGAGTGTAGCATGCCGTTTAAGCCTTTTAAAATCAATTGCAATCAATTAGTGTTGTGCACCGGCTAGTCTAGACTTCTAGACTTCCACCTTGTCTAGACCGGCTAGTCGGCCGGTGACCGGCCGCCCAGGTCCTGAGAACAGGCCGGCCGGCAGACTGGTGACAAGCCGGTCGGTCAAATGGGAGGCGGCCGACCGCCCAGTGACAGTTTCTGCAGCTTAGCGCCTTAAACTTGCTAAAATCTGCCTTGAAAACTATCAAAAATCTTAAGTTTTATTTGTATTTGGGATAGCCTGCTAATCGGGGCCCCGGCCGGCCGGCCGGCCGTTCGGTACACTCCGGCCGGCCGGCGTCGCGAGCTGGGCCGGCCGGCGCCGGCCAGCCCAAGAAAAATTGGGCCGGTGAACAACACTACAACCAATTCATGCTCACGAACTCATGCAGACGCTTCGCGCGTCGACTTGCATAAGTTGAAAGAACCTACGGCAATACTTGATGCCTTCTACAAATACGGTTTTCAGATTAAATATGCATTATGCAGACTATACAAATTAATTCTAAAAGTTCAAATTAAATTGTCAGTACAAAGGTCGGTTCACACTAGCGCACATGCACCATAGCACTTCTGTTTACTGCCGGCGACCGGCAAGGGTGCTCATAGTCCCTGAACCTGCCTGTCCGGCTAACCGGCTAGCCAACTGACACACCCAGCTCAGCTGCTAAAAAATTGTTTTGTAGCAGAAGAACTTCAGGGGGCCGATTTCATCATTAGTCACAAGTTCACAAGCCACAACTTGTGAACTTGTGACTTGTGGCCACAAGTTGTCCAAAATTGGGTTTCATCAAACTTTCCTGGCAACTTGTGGCCACAAGTCACAAGCCACAAGTAAATAACAGGCAAGCTCGCTGAAATGACGTCAGAGTTCACAAGTTGAGCGAAACACTTGTGGAAAAGGAAGAGATACGAAGGAAGCATCAGAAAACAAAAAGAAGACTTTGAAAGTCCTCGGCACTGCAGTAAAACGATATAAGTAATAAATAATTAATAAACCCAGGAAAATTAACAAAATTAATGAAACAAAGAGTGGACTTCGAATTTAAAAATAATACAGGAGTCTTATGTAACGCATAGAAACATTATAAACTAAAGTTATCTAAAGGTGCGTTGAAAATACATTTTAACAAGAAAAATTGTGTAACGTTCGAAAATATTAGTGAGGTAGAAAGTTTAATAAAATTCAGTGTATCTGATTCGTTTATTGTTTTGAAGTTCAGAAAGTTTAATTATAGCTCAATACGAGCGAAAATTGATTTTATTTTATTTTTTAGTTAATTACTATTTGAATGTCACAAGTGATGCTTCGACTTGTGGGGATTTGCAGTTGTCTGCAGGGACTTGTGAGCTTGTGACTTGTGGCTTGTGGCTTGATGAAACTGAAACTGGAAAATCAACTTGTGGTGCACTTGTCACAGGCAGGGACTTTGCTTGTTGCTTGTGACTTGTGACTAATCGTTGATGAAACCGAATTTGCTTGTGGCTTGTGAACTTGTGAACTTGTGACTAATGATGAAATAGGCCCCAGGAAGAAAAGCAAAAGGAAAAGTGTATTGTTGGTTTAGAAATTGAATTTCAACTCTTTATGGGGAAAACAAAGATGGTGAAGGCCAGTGCGTCTGGTCGGCCTGTCAAATGTAGACCGGATCGGCCGGTAGCTTAGGTCAGACTTATCGCCTTTTCTTTCAGGCCGGAGAAAAACATAAGCACAGTGAACAGGGGCCAATGTTATCAACGCCCAAACCCGGGTTAAGTCGCTCGCTAACCCGGGTTAAATTCGTATGTTAAAGATAGCCGAGTAAACCCGGGTTAGCGAGCGACTTAATCCAGGTTTGGACGTTGACAACATCGGCCCCTGAATAAAATTCAGCCTTGCCACGCCTTCCGTACATAGAGCAGAAATAATTTCAACTGACTGTCTTTGTTCTGCTTGGCCTTTACCTTCCGGTAAGACCGGTTGATCTACAGGTTGTAGGTATCTTTTATGTGTGCCGACTGCCATATCTGCCTGCAGGTCGAAAGGTCCCTGGTTCAATTCCCACCACATGTTTGAACCTTTAGGACCTGTTCTTCATGAAAGTTGTGGAGCATTTCTGAATTTGAAAAATGAACTTCTGCGAATTTCGGAGACATTTTGTACTTTAATCGGCTTATGTCGATCTGAGTAGGGGCATACGTTTTCTTCTATTTAAAGGATTAACTTTATGACTCTGTCCACTTGAAATCAGCAGGGGTCACTTTCTTTCCAGTTCTACCAATAGTAGAGTTCAACTGATGCACTGAACAGAAATAAAGAGGGGGTGAGGGTTAGTTGAATGAAATTTTATGTATTTGTATTTGTGTATTTTATGTATTAGTGAATAGATATCACTTATCAGTTTGCAAGTTCTTAAAATTATTAGGAATCTAATTATATATCAATCGATTGAGTGAAAAGTAATTTAGATTGTGAAAATATGAATAATTATTATGAATACAAAGGGAACAAAGTTAAATTCAAATAACTTCCCAATTTTACGACTTACAACTTTAATGTTTTTATGGTAATATTATTAGAAACACTAATAGTAACATTAATGTAACCTTATATTTTTCAATTCTCTGGAAAGCTAAAACGCAAATCTGCAACAAATTATCGTGCCAGCAATTTTTTCAATTAATTTCATTCTCAATTTTAACTTTAATTCATACACAACACGTTTTTAACCTTTACCCCTCTCTATTCTTGTCCACTGCATCAGAGTTGAACTCTACTATTGGTAGAACTGGAAGGAAAGTGACCCCTGCTGATTTCAAGTGGACAGAGTCCTAAAGGTAATCCTTTAAATAGAAGACGTTTGCCCCTACTCAGATCGACATATGTAAGCCCTTTAATCTTCTGAATCGGACTTCGGACGTTTTGCAGAGCTGAAAGTGCGGGCGGGCGGAAGTTTTTGCGGCAAAAGTTGTGATAATTTCAAGTGGATTTTAAAACGTCAGATGTTAGGGCAAAGATTTTTTCAAGAGGACCGTAAATAAAGAGGGATTTTTGTTTGCTAGAGTAAACAGAAACTTCTGATTTTGTGATCTAAGACTTAACTCTGTCTTCAACGGTTTGACATAATAGTTCTGAACTGGAGTAGGAAATTTAGTGTTGCAGTACTGTGGGCGGGCTCATATACTTGGCTATTTTTCCAATTTAATTTAAAGTTTCAATTTTTATTAATACTTAGAAATCTCAAGACCATTGCATTTACATTCTGTAACTGAATATGGATCAACTGTGCAACAGATTAGTGACACTACTTGGGAAACACTTTAAAATTTACAATTTTGGTTATTTGTATTTATTTTGTTCAAATTTTATTTATTTATTTGCTTATTTATTCATTTAATTATTTATTTATTCATTTATTGATCTAACATTTATTTGTTATTTCCAGGATAGTTAGCTTTTACCCCGTTCAGGATATTACATTAAAGAAAGCATGGTATCATTTCGCACAAATCTTGCCCTGTTATGGTGTATTTTGGCGACGAAATTTGATTGGTCAATCGGCACGGAAAATGGAGGTCACGTGATTCGCCAGGGAAAGCTTCCAGCTAGCGGGCTGGCCGGAGCCGCTAGGTGGCGCTTTCGTCAACCGAAGCCGGCGCTAGTGATAAAGGGAGAGGAAATTTCGGAAATCCCGGAGATTGCGAAAATAAACGAAACAGAGGAAGTTTCGGAAGAAATCGATGAAACCGGTTTGGCCGGCGAAACGCTCTACAACGATTCACTGATTTGGGCGCCCCGAAAACAGTATCCTAATTACGGGTGTAACAGTAAGTAAATTAAATTAGATTCAGCAAATTTAAAGTTTTGTCTAGTTTAGCTATGGTTAATCAGTTTTACGACATTTTAAGGTTGGATATTTTTTGCGACTAATCCTTGGCTTTGCAGCGGGTGCCCTCGCCACACTAATAATCGCGCTATCATTTGTCTTCTGTGCTTGGAGTTAAATTATACAATTAACATTAAGATTAAGGTTAAAATTAGTTAGTTAATTAACTTATTGGGTATTTAATTATAATGCTCCTTTATTTTAGTACAAGCCCCAATACAGACCGGGTCGCCTTGCTGTGCTGGCTCAGGCCTGATGCCGGATCTAGAAAGTCCCAAGAAATATTTGCTCTGCGCCTCAAATCAGGCCGGGTATTTTATCGATTTTATTGATTTTATCAGAATTTCTGTTTTCTAGCATCGGCTGGCTCAGTGGAAGTCAGAGGATTATTTAGAGGTGATGGGATGAGCAGACCCCAAACCGAAAAGCCGGGTAGACCCGTTATGAGAAGCAAGAAAGATAGATCCTCTTTCTACTAGATTTGAAAAGCATATTACATCCCGCAGCAATTTTTTACCAAATACGTGAACAGTTTTTAAATAAATTTTAGTAATTTGAATAAATTTCCTAAAAATCGCCAAAAAGTTTTCATTCTCTTATTAATGTTTAGCCAAAAATGTAACAAATGCAATCTTTGCTATTTTTGGTTGGACTTCCTTCGAAGTTTAGAACTTGTTAAGGGTAGACCCCTCCTCGCAGTCGGAGTAGAACTCCAGAATCGGACCCCTTTTGGTTTGCATTACTCCGTAACTTCTAAAATTAAAATCCCGACCGTGATGCTAATTTATTATTTTTAAAAATTTTACACAATTTTGGTTTCAAAAATTTTTCGGCCAAAACTGATTTTAAAGATTTTCAGTCGTTAGAAATTGTTATTCGAAAGAGAATGTTTGAAACTGTGAATATGAGATTCCTTTTTCAATTCTCACCAACGAAACATACAGAAAACTATTAAAATTTCCACATTTCGATTGAAACGTTTCTGTTTAAATATTTTGAAAACTGCACTAAGCTTAATTTTACAGTTCAACGGATGTGCAGGCAAAATAAAGTTAAAGTCAACAAAGGATTAGCGTCTGCTTTTAATGCTCAGATTTCAAACGTCAGTTTCAACCAACCTCAAGAAACTTTGAGCGGGGGGATTAGCGCAAGATTTTGGGCAGGAGAAGAAGTTGAAACTGAAAATCCCGAGGAAATTTAGAAAAATGTAAAAGGGAAATGTAGAAAATCTTGTTGAGTGGGAGCACTTGAGTGTCCCCCTGGAAAAGTCAACAGGGTTCAACAAGGGGGTCAGCTAGTCATTGCTTAACTTTTTAAGAGATTTTAAGTTGAACTACGCGTGTTGCTTGTTTTAATGGCAGATTAGCGTGTGTTTGCTTAATGTCTTGTTTTGATCACTGAAACTTTGGACGACCCCAGAAGCCAGCGGCTAAGCCTGAAAAGTTGAGGTTCATCTTTTCTCCTGTTTCCTAAACACAATGCTAGTCCTTCTGTATTTTGTGTGTCGATTTCTCTGTCCTAGACTAAACCAGGGAGTATGGATCCGAATGGAATGCCCCGGAAATCTGGTGTTCAATGTGGCCGTCGGGGTTTGCAGTAGTCTGAGCGCGATTCCCGGTTCGATTATTGGCGGACCGCAGGTCACGGCTGCCCCAATGATCGGTCCCACTTCGCGTAAGTGCTGACCTGTTTTAAGCTGGGAGCTTCTGTAGGCTTAACACAGTCCCTTTGATGAAAGAGATAAAAAGATGAAGTCAAATCTGATTGGGATTTAATAAGTTAGTCTCGTAAATAAAGCCTAAATAAAGCACAAAGCATAAATAGTTATAATTCTGGCTCCATCCCACTGTAAGAGAACTTGGGAAGCAGGCATAGGAAAGATTAATAAGCCTGCAATGGAAGTTCAGCTGATGGTCCTGTGGTGTAGTTGGTTTGCATGTCTGACTCCGGAGCAGAAGGCCGTGGTTCGATCCCCGGCAGGATTAATTTTTTACTTTCAATGCTGAATGAAAAGCTGAACCTCCTTCATCCCTTCTCTTTCCCAGGTCCTGGTTTCGTGGGTACGAGAGTGCCTGACGCCTCCCGTCATGGGCTTGTCCTCGGATTCCTTTTGATCCACCAGCCCTGGTAGAAGCGCTGCACCACAACTTTCCTGAAAAGGAGTTTGCTAATTTGTGCAAAGACCGGTTCGAATCTCACCTGAGGCAGAAAGTTTTCGTAGATTTTTGAAATTTAATTCCAAGTACGGTGGTGACAATTTCCTTTCAGCATGCATCTAGCGAGAGGACGGTTTCAAAAAATGTTAGGTGTACGGGTTAAGACTTAGCTTGTGCTCTTCTACAAATAGTCAGCACAGAAAGTGGATTACATGAACTTTAACATCCACTCTATCGAAAGCTTTGTTCTGCCCTGTCTTCAAAAGCTTTACTACATCTTTGTAATAAATATATATCTCGATAATTATAAATTGCTTTATTTTTATAACTTGATCATGATTTTTGGTTTTATTTCAGCTGTGTGTCCCAATGGTCAATATGCCAACAATTTGTGCACGGTTACATCGTGCAATGCCGGCTACACTTGTTACAATGGCGGATGTTGTGCAACGCTACCTCAGCCCGTTCAAAAAGGTATCTTTCTGTGCAAGATTTGTGCAAATTTGTGCAGGTATTTGCACAAATTTGTGCAAAACGCAAACAGTTATTGCTTTTTCCATTTTTTTGCAATTTTCCTATATCTTAACTTATCCATGCTCAGCGACATTATGTTTTCCATGGCTTCCAAGGAAAAATTATTATTAGTTTATAACAATAAGTTCACGTTCACAAATTCAAATTTTGACTGGAAAATTTTCAGAGTTGGAGAACGTAATGTCGTCTGCTCGTTAACGGCATGGCTTTCTAAATATACCTAATGAACCTGCTTTATTAATTATCCATTCTCATTGATTGTTAGCTGAGCATGAATCCCATATTATTGAGAGGAAACTCAACATTTATCCTAAATCGAGTACTAGCAAACGGCCTGCACTGCAAGCTACTACAGAAAGAAGATATTAAGAAAGTTAGTATACAAATTACAACTCACTGTTTTGTACCATTCCTTAGATAAGAGTTTGACAAGCGTCATGCTCTCTGTTATCAGGTGGCTTACATTATATGCAACCTGACCTTACTGTCCTCAGCCACTGGGTACTTTGTACAGGTCATATGTATTCGCTCGCTATTCTTGCGTCTAAAAGCTGGAAGCAGGCACATGTTAATATCAGAGTCTTGATGTTTTGAATCTCAGCATCGCAACATCAGCATGAGAGCTCAGCCGTTAGACCGCTACCTGGAGATGATAACAGAGAGCCTGCCAGCTGTCACACTCTTATCTATTATGTACTCTTGCTAGGACTTAAGGAGCAATACAAAAATATTAACAGTAAGATGTGATTAAATTTAAGCCTGTCCAGATACGAGTAGTGTCGTTAATCCAACATCGTGTGGGGGCGGATCCCAATGCCCCATTGGATTCTATTGTGTGGCAACGATTCAGATATGTTGTCCAGATACTCCCAGTAAGACCGACTGAATGTGTGCATGTTTGAACGGGGGTTAAGATAAATATAAACTATAAAAAGCTTAAAGTATATTAAATCAAGTTAGTTAGTAGTTAATAATGAAATTTAAAAATGGTAGCAAGGTCACAAATAACCGAAAGATCTGTAATAATACAAGATTATAAATGAAAGAAAGAAGGATGTCACTACAGCACCTCCGACCCGAAAAATTAAACCTTGTTATCGCTTGCTTTGTTGGGATTTTGGGATAATCGTTACAAATCCGTTAATGTAGTTTTGTTAACATCATTTGTAAGAATAACTTTTGTGAAGTTGCAATTTCGAAGATAATTTACCTCCGCTTAGGTGCTTTAAATTTATAAAGAAATGTCACCGATTCAGTTATAGCACAGCTGTATTTGTGCAGCCAAAGTTAAGTTGATTAGGCATTTCGGCAGCTGGACGCAGAAAACTTACTTAGTTTACAATCTATTTTTATTTATTTACCAATTTATTTGTAAACTGTAAATTTGTTAACCACCATTTGCAGTTCGCACAAAAAGCTTGTGTTCTCCTTTCGTCATTTTGGCTTTAACATTGACCATTAACCTTAGAGAATTGTCCGGACAATACTCCGTCGTTGGTGGCTCGATGTAACTCAGACCTACAGTGCCCAACAGATTATTACTGTCCCCCATCGGTCTACTACTGTTGTAAGAAACCGGCGACCACAACTACAACTACAACCACAACTACAACGGTGGCTACCACTGTAAAACGTAGGTATACGTGAGTAAATTAAGCAAGAACAAGCTAGAAGGATGTGTACCTTAGGTGTTTAATTTAAGCATAAGTTTTAATTCTAATTATATGTCTATTATCAAGCAGATTCCATGATTAATTAATAGAAATAGTTGTTGAATAATTAAGCCAACAATGTAGTATTTCAATCATTAGTTTAGTGTGAAGTGCCAATATGATAGTCTAGTAGATTCAGTTTGTGTTAATATTACATTTTACTACTCTTGATTTTCTTAAAAAACGATTGTATAAAGATCACCAATTTACAAATTACACGCCGTAAAATGTGTGTTGTGTGCTGCTAATAGTTTCCCCAGACTATCTCAAACTTGGACTTGTTTCCTAGCTCTCGTTGGGTTAGCATTTAGGTTTAGTGGGTATCGAATTTAACCTTTTTCGGAAATTACGGAATGAAATTCCGTTATTTCCGATTTCGAATTCTACCTCTAGGTACCACCTGCCCGGACGGTTCCATTTCCCTGCATAAATGTGACTCGAACGAATCTTGTGCTGAATTTGGCCCGGAATATTACTGTCCTAAGGGCGTGCTGCGTTGCTGTGTTAATCCCAACTACAAAGCAAAAAAGCCGATTTCTGCGTTTGTTCGTGAGTGTGTTTAGCTAACAAATTTAACCTTAGTTTCGGTTAACATTTAGTTGATTTGACAACGGCAAAAATTTGGGCTCATATGTATTTTTGATAGTGGAATACGTTAGTTTAAAAAAACTAAGTATGAAAATGTATCGAGGAACTATTGATAAGAATTGATGGAACTGATAAGATTGAGAGGAAGAATTGATAAGCCTGATAAAAAAGATCACATGCTGTTTACAGAAAAAAATAAAAAACCGAACCGAATTGATTCACCTGGGGATCGAACCACTGCCCTTCTGCTCCCCAACCTGAAATGCTTAGGTACCACTCTACTACAAGATCAAAAGGTTAAATTTCTTAACGATATGACTATTTTTCGGACATCCGAAGCTAATAATATCTGCTTTTTCTCCTACTTTTCTGCAACAAGGTCGTTGTTCGGACGGTACCATCACCTACACTCCCTGCTCTGAGGACGGCGACTGCGGCATGTACAAGAATTATGATTGTGCCAAATCGATTGGTCGATGCTGCCCCAGTCGAAGGCGTCGATTATTGCCCATCTCGTATCCAGGTAATGAAGTCGGTAAAGTCGGCACTCACCTGCACCTGGTCACGAATGCGGCACTGTTGCACTGCCAAAAGGGGCTAAGGCTGGTTGTATGGAGCTCAAAGCCCTGACTTTGGTCGGTGAAAAGAGTACATAATACATAAGAGTATGACAAGCGTCGCACACTGTATGCAGTGAAAGCATGAACTTGCTTGCACAGCCGCATCTTTCCTTGGAGTGCTGACTACTCACGACGGCGATAGTCTTGTGTCACCGCTGTTCTCATCCAACATTGTGGGAGTAATCATCGGAAGTTCAAACTGAGGCAGGATTGGAGTCAGCAGACTCAGAATGATGTCCAGTCCAGTTGCATGGAGTATGACGCTTATCAGAAATAATTCTGAATCGGATGAGAGAGAGAGAGAGAGAGAGAGAGAGAGAGACATTGTTTACTTCACCTTTGCGCAAAATCTTCATAATTAAAAATTAAAAAGTCAAAATTTTGTTTGGGCTTCAAATGCATTGTGGATATTGCTTGTATATCTATTGCAAATGGTTTTGTGTGACCATGGTCTATTGCACACTTATATGCATGTGAGACACGGTAACGGTACTAACTTTAAATTTTGCACACTGCACACTTTTTGCACACCACTGCACACCACATACCACTACTGCACTGCTTTCATCCTTTCATTTGCAGCCATCTGCCCGACCGGCGTAATGGTAACTATTACCTGTTTTACTAATCAGGACTGCGCCTACCTGAGCGGATTTTCCTGCAATATCGGTATTTTTGGATGCTGTCCCAACCTCGTGACCCCAACGCCCTATCCCACTGTACCCATCATAATTCGTAAGTCCAACTTGCATGCAACTGCACGTCGTACCTGTAATAACTGTACTCAAAGGTAGGTATTGAACGTTATGCATGGTTGAATTTATATGATAATTACCTACAAATTAACCAATAATCTCACTAATGATAGTTAGCTAGTATTGGAAAATTTAAAAACTTAATTCGAAATCAGAGCAGTTAGTATGTTGTAATGTGATGTTCTAGACTGTGCTAGCTTTTCTGTGAGCTTTTCAAAAACTATATTTAAGCACTAATCAATTGTTCTGACAACACTTCAACAAATCTTTCTTATCTAACAGTTAACCGTCTTAACCGTCGAAGTCTGTAATGACTAATTAGCTAATATTCAAAAATAACTAAAACTAACTTAAACCTAACCATCCTAATTTGTACTTTTAGCCACCTGCCCGGACGGGAGCTATGCCCCGACCACCTGTGCGAGTAGCAACGGTTGTGCCACACTGAACAACTACGTCTGTATATCAACTACAGGCGCCTGCTGTCCGCGACCGCCTCAGCGTAGGTTACTGTAAAGGTTTACTGTATATATACTGTATATATATACTGTATGTATGTATATGTATATATATATATATATATATATATCTATATATATATATATATATATATATATATATATACTGTATACTGTATATTTATGTATATTCTGCATGCTGTATGGGCATGATCCCATGACTAATCCCATGACTTGGTGTTGGTAACAAAACCCGCGTTTGCTTCACTGAAACATTGGTCAGAGTTGGTAAGAATAAGCATTCTACAAAGTTTGAAATCAGTGTAACAAATCTGTCCTGCTGTCCGCTGGCCTAGCGGAGTGGTTGCGTACTCTTCGGAAACTAGTCACGTTGTCCGAAGACGTGGCCGAAACTTGGTGATTCGATCCCCGCCCTGGACACTTTTCTTCACATCTTTCAATCCTGATTTCAACCTTTCACAGTCAGTAGCATAGGGAAAAGTAGATGCATGAAATCGGCAATGCATGAGAAAGTATTTAGCATTTTGATGTTTTGGATCCAATTTTATTGTCTTTCTGACTGTTCATGCCCAAAGTTTAGATCCAAGTTTGGCGGGAAAGTTTGCCACTTTTCAGCTGTTGTAATGTGACGTTGCAGGGATGAGTTTGCAGAAATTATTACACTACAAAGAGTAAATACAAAGTTACAGATGCAGAGAGATTGCTTTAAACTTAAACTCTACTTAAAACTTATTCCCAGGAGATGGAGGTAGATGCCTCCATTACGCCAGCACTACGTAAGAGCCAAACTTGAGCTAAACGTTTGACTGACTTCTTGTATTTCTTTTGTAAATATTACAGTTTCTTCTTATCAAACTATCTGTCAAACTTTGGGGGGACTAGCTGTGAAAAGATTTTAGGATAAGCTTTAAGTTTAAATTTAAATTTAAATTAACTTTTAGTAGTTTAGGATTTTCGATAACGCGAAATGCTGGGTACCAGAATATTAATGGAAACAAAATTTTCTTAACATAAAAATTAAAATTTCCAATTCCCCCCTCTTGAAATTGAAACTGTCATAAATTTCGCCCAGAAAATTTTACTAGTTCAAGTGGGTTCTCTTGGCTGCTCCTTCGCAAAAATCTGCGCGAGCTGCCAGTGCTTAGAGTAAAGTAGTAAACTCTCTAGCCCAATGTTTTGATTGTGTCAAACCAGCGGAAGTATGCAAGAAATCTTAATGGCTAATTATTTGCACATATGGCGGTTTTTTGCGCTTTTCCCAATCGTCTAATTCATTGTAAGTAATTGAGATTTGAGAGCTTACGAGTGCCCAAACGGCTGGCCCTGTTGCAAGCAGTTCAATCTTTGATCGACTTTAGTTTGAATCGAAGTGTCCTTAGATTTCCTGTAACGACCAGACATTATGCAATTTGATCGATTTAATGTTTTATTGATCTTTGTCGCTCTTTTTGTCGACTTTTCAAATTGTCGAATCGCCAATATCAGCGGCTGGCTTTGGGAAACCTATCCTCCCAGACGGGGTCCCACCCCC
Organism: Trissonchulus latispiculum; assembly: GCA_030248195.1. Lineage (NCBI taxonomy): Eukaryota > Metazoa > Nematoda > Enoplea > Enoplida > Ironidae > Trissonchulus > Trissonchulus latispiculum. The sequence continues at coordinate 13,832 of JASAND010017727.1, forward strand.
TCGGTACCCCTGCATACCACAAGAGCAGGTAACTAATTTTTTGGAAAAATTGTTTTCGATATAAATAGGAGTTTGATTTAAATTTTAAATTAATTAGCGTTAATCTTAGTCCTTATCTTAGTCCTACATCTGTAAATTCTTAATTCTAAAGTTAGTTTTCGAGTAATTAGTTAGCCAAGCTTTAAGTTATGAGTTTTTTAAATTAGTTTCTAGCTTCAGTTTAGTTGTCGCTACAAAAATGTTCTGGAATTAATGGAAATGAAATATCCGCTGAAAGCTTAAATTTAGCTGTTTTTCACAATTTGCATGCCAAATATATACCTAAAATTATAGGATTCTTTGCAATTTCACCCCAGCTTTTGTACTTACCTGATTTGCTTCATTGCAGGGGGTAGGGGCCGTGTCCGCATTACCAGCCGTGGCTATGGATCTGGTCCCCGAATTTTGTCAACCACGATGACCCCTGGAACCGGAGACCACCCACGCCGCTATCCCTCCCCCCAAAACTATGGAACCCCCTATTTTCGCCAACAGTATGGCTTGTACCCAACCCAGAACAATTTTGTTTACCCTAACAGCTACAGTAACTATAATTCCTATGGTAGTTCAAATGTTGTATCTTGCTGCGGCACGGTGAATAGGGCACGTAAGTGATGTTTTTCCTGCTTCCATGCTGATTGTTTCAAGATACGAGTTAGTTAAGATCTAATTATTAATTAGATTAAGATTTAATTAATTTAATTTTAATTAAGGCTCAGTTGCTGGATGCTAATGTAGATGGAGAGAATGATGACAACATTAATTAGTTGAGGTTTAAGTAATGCAGATAATATGTAGATTATAGTTTGTATGTATGGGGTATACTGAAATTGTAGTTAATTTATACTTCGAAATAACATTAATTTGGTTAGGTTTAGCGAAACTTTCGCGCTTGTTGTACTCGTACACAATCAGAAGCGCATTATGTAGGTCTTGTGCATTAATAGAAATGCTTCAGTTTTAACTTAGTGTGCTGAGCATCTCGCAAGTCTCAAGTTGCAAGTAAATACCAGTTTAATACTCTTCCTATTATAAACTCGTCAGGGTGCAAACTAACAGAATGTCAACTTTTGGTGTGCTTTCGGGGGACATAACCAGGTTGCATGACTGCATATAGGTAGTTGCTGTCTTATGTCTACTAATTTAGAGTACTGCCCCAACGGGGTTCTACCACTAACCAGCCCCTCGTCGTGTCTTGTGGGAAGCTACCAGTGTCCTCAGGGATTTGCCTGCCAAAGTGGGGTTTGTTGCCCAAGTTTGACCTGTAAGTTAGTTGTTCACTAGAAGTTCATGAGCTATAAATATAATTTATATATATATATATATATATATATATATATATATATATATATATATATATATATATATATATACATAATCAACAAATATGGCTTAAATTGCCCGTTATAGTTCCATTTATATGTTGGGCTTGAGTAAGAATTGATGGAGAGTGGTCTGAAAATGTCTAAAAAACTGAATCGACAAATTAATGTCAAACCTTGTAGCTGTGAAAGTTTTGCGGCAGTGAGGATTCGAACACACGACCTCTGGATTTGCATTCTGACAGCTTTACCAACTATGCTACGCCAGCGGAAATTAATACACTCTAATTTTAGCACCAAAGTTTTCCCGCAGTCATGAGAATTCATTGTAAATTTAAATTGTAAATCCTACAGTTTCACGCGATTTGAAAAAATGAAAAACTGTATTAGAGCACGTTCCAAAAGGGTATTAGGAAAAGAGTTAACCACTGATGTGGGCTATTTTTCGTTCCTATCCTATATACCGTAGGAATTTTTTGAAATGGGCAATTAAGCAACAGTCAAACCATTAAAATTGCTGAATATGAAAGCGAAAGGTTATTGTTGTTAGTACTTGCTTCCTTCCTGAATTTTGGTCTGGCAACAGTTCGAAAAGACACCATGTGGCTTCCTCTTCAAAACAATTTTAATGATAATAATTCTAAGTTTTCATATTCTTCATAATTTTTAAATTTACGAACTCCTGATATCATTTTATTTTGTATCACTGTTTTAGCCAGCTGCCCGACCGGAGTACAGCCGACTGGCTCTTGCTACAGTAATCAGTGTAATTCTGGCTACACCTGTGTTCTGAATGTCTGTTGTCCCATAATTACTACGGTTGCCAGTAAGCCAAATAATTGCCAGTTTCGCTCGAAAAGTGTCTGACATTTTACTAAACTGAAAGTAAAAGTTTAATATAAAATGCTCTTAAAGAGTAGTTGTAAAGCTGGTATGTATTATAGCTTTTGCATAGATTGCACTTTTGCGAAAAGCTTATGGAAGTTACTGCAATATTCCGTTTGTGTTCTTTCGTCTATATTTATTTAGTTTAGTAATTAGTCAGATGATTAATCCATAATTTGCGGAATTTAATTAATTTACTTTCAGCAACATGTCCCGACAGTACCCAACCCGTGGGTCGATGCTTTCCCAATTCCGTTTGTGGTTCCGGTTTTCAGTGTGTTCCGGCTACGAATCTTTGCTGCAGACTTGTAACAAGTATTTCTATTAATTTGTTTAGAAAATTAATTAGAAAATATTTCTAGAAGTGTCTAAAATGGAGTCATTTTTAGAGGGTACTGTACTATTTCCCAGAATTACCCAAATTTCAGGCGAAAAATTAGAAAAAATATCTAAAATAACCATCTTTACGTTTTGAATATTTTTTAAATCTTAATCAAATTTGAATTTGGATTTTTAGATTAAATTTTAGTCTGAAACATTTCATTGTCAAAGTCTGACGTATTGGTTCAATTTATTGCGAGATACCAGGCGAGATACCATATATACTCAACAAATATTGAGTTCCGAAGACTTTTGATATGCAGAATTAAAATGTAAACACGGCCAGTTTGGATCATGGCTCTTGGATTCGATTAGTGTAAACGTATCTATACTCACTTTGAACTATTCCAAATTTACTCCATTAACTATCGACCTGTAACGTTCTACGCTCCCAGCCAAATGAGTTTAACTTAAATAGGGAAAGGTAGAAACTTCCCGTTGTTTACGAAACACTTGTAATTTTCTTTTGTTATCAGCTGTTGCACTTTTCGGGTATATAACTATATACATTATGAAGGTGTCAATTGCTTGTTAAAGGACAGCGTAATGTTGATACACACGTTCTTAAAGGTGTTGTTAGGACTAAGTAAGGCGACCTACGTATACCGTTTCTAATCTAATTCTAATAATTAATATAATAATCACTAGTAATCAACAGTGAATGTAAGAAATTAAATTGTCACTTCAGCACCTGAGACACGAAAAATTCGGACATCGGGTGGGACTCGAACCCTCGACTTTCGGATAAACGCTCCGACACTCTGCTAACTGAGCTAACGAGGCTGCAGTCGCATAAAGCTAGAAGTAGTTCGTATCCAAATTGAAGTGACAATTATTTAATAATAAGTCTAGTCTAAGTAAGCTTCAGTAAAACATTCGGGGAAAAGTTAATCACCTGTGTTAATTTCAATCTAATTTGCATATTTCAGACACCTGCCCGGATGGCTCGCAAGCCGTGGCTCAGTGCATTAACGGCTTCTGTGGTCTGGGTTACACTTGCTACAGACCGACAAATATTTGCTGTGGGCAGTCCAGTAAGTGGTGTCAAGAGTACATAATAGATAAGAGTGCGACAAGCAACAAATTGCTACGTAGTTATTAGCTCGATGTGCAGGACAGAAATGTGTGCCTGATAATATTCCATTGCAAATCAGTTCCTTTCCAGTTGCACGTTTCAGCAATTGCTCTATGCCTACGTGTTGATGCTCGCAACAGAACGAAACATTCCAGGGGAACTCCGAAAGGTTGAAAACGGCGCAATCAGAATTGCTCGCAAAATTCTTCAGCGTGGCCAAATTGAATCACAAACCAGAAACGAAGAAACCCGGTGGATCGATTCCCGGCCTGGACAACTTTTAATACTGAAATTTTAATTTTAATTTTTTTATTTTAGATGTTTGCCCAGACGGTTCGACGTCCGAGGGTCCTTGTATTAATGGACTTTGTAATTTCGGCTATCAGTGCGTTCTGCCGGCAAATCAATGCTGTGCTACAACAACTACAAGTAAAATTAAAATGAATTGCATAAATTTTGATTTTTTGAAATTATTCCATTTTTGAAGTTTACTCCAATCTAGAGCTTTTCTTTGAAGACATCACTTTGCAGTAAATAAGTGACACGAACACCCGGAGTGCTTCAATTAAAATTTTACTTAAATGCATGGCGATAGCATGGCAATTTGAACAAATAGCCTAATTAGTGAAACTATTGTTAAGATTAACAGGAATATAATTTTATTATTATTTTATCAATACTAGTATGAATCATGCAGTTACCGAATCTAATAAAGTTCACATTGAATAATATACTAACCGGTTTACTAAACTATTAGACTATATGAAGTTCACATTGAATAATTAACCTATTTATTAAACTATCACACTATTTAATGAACTAACCCTAACGTAAACCCTAAGTTCTAAGTAATAGAAAATATTTTGACCGGGTGTATATTCTACTTAAAAGTGTAGACTTTTCAGCGAAAAACTGACTCAGATTTAGGCCTGATACAAGTTAATAGGGCTGGTTTGGGAATTGATATTAATTAGTTGGATTTTTCAATTAGTTTTTCCTGGATTGGATCAGAAAGTAACTAATAATCTAAAATAAGTATTAGACATTTTATGCTGATTAACCAATACTGACAGCTGACACCGCAATAATTAGTCATTATTGCATAACCTATGATTAAACAATCAATTAACTAATTATTAATTAACTAATTAATTAATTAATTAACCAATTAATTAAGTAACCAATTAATTAATTAACGAATTACAGCCTGCCCTGGCGGTGCAAGATCACTGGGTCCTTGTGTCAACAGTCTATGTCCGTTTGGCTACACCTGTGTCAACAACCAATTCTGCTGTCAAACTACGGTTACGGTAACGCCAGCCGGTACGTTTTGCACACTCTTGCACACTATTGCACACCCTGCACAATGTTGCACACTATTGCATCATTGTGCAGTATTTTACTTTGTAAGTTTGCTCAAAATTTTGCACACTTTTTTGCAATCCTGGTCTTGCAAATCGTGCAAACTGTTGCACACTTGCACACCGTTGCACACCATTGTACACTCTTGCATACCAATTTCTACTTTTCTATCTTTGCAAGTTTCACCAGTTTTTCAATTGCTTTGCAGATTTATCAGTTATTTAGTTTTATGAAAAACTATGACAAGAAAACATCTAAAACGCACCAAATGTTTAGTTTTGTGTTATTGCTAGCACAATAATATAACTTCTTTAGTTGCTTGAACCTATATAATTGCTAAAGCATGCGCTTCGTTAGCACTAACTGCATACATGGCTTGCTATTTTAGTTTCCAACTATTTTGTTTTGTTTGCAAAATTATTACTCTATTTATGTTTCATTTATATATTTATTGTTTTTGCCTGTTTAATTTAGCTTGCCCTGCCGGGCAGCAGTATGAGGGCCCATGCATTAACGGACTTTGCGGCGTAGGCTACGATTGCATTACGGCCAGCAATATTTGTTGCGGAAACCCTATTACTCCGAGTAAGTTTGGGTCCCCCTATTTTCGTTTTTTGAGAGGGCTTGTGAGATGGGAAACTGTATTTCTGAGTTTCTTTCAGGGGGTTTCTTACTTCTGTTCAGATTCTGGAGGTTTGGGTTAGGAACTAGGAAGGACATAAAAGGAGTTTTAATCCTGAATTTTTTGGAAGGGCATTTTTTGATGAAGGTAAAGTAGAGTAAAATTGAATCAATTCTTTTTCCGCACACTACTGGAAGTCTTAAACTGTTCATTTTAATCTGGTTTAATTCCTTTCTAAAACAGAAAATTCCAATTTATGTTCTGGAATGTGCTTTCGAAGAAAAAACTGACTGCGAAATTATGCTTTTTTGGTTGGTTTCCGGTTAAGATACAACTAAGAATGCTTGTAATTTTTTCTTGGGGATACTTTCGTTTGGAATTTCGGGGATTCTGTATTTATTAATTTACTGCAAGTTGCAACAATAATTACTGGGTTTGCTATTTTGGTTTCCTGTCTCTGTTTTGATTTAGTTTCTTTTATTGCTTTTACATTTTATTTTTTCATTTGCAACTGCAATTCTTTAAGCGAGCTGTCCCACCGGGCAAACCAACGTCGGTGAATGCATCAACGGACTGTGCGCTGCGGGAGCCACTTGTCTTGCGTCAGCAAATATTTGCTGTGCAACAACCGGAACCAGTAAGTTGACATTCTGGATTCGAATTCCGGTTAAAGCTTATTCCATTGAAGCCCTGTGGCTCATTTGGTAGAGAATCCGCGCGTTAAGCAGCAGACCGCTGGTTCGAGCCCCGCCAAGATAAAGATTTTTAAATTATAAATTTTAAATTTTTTAAAATTCCACAAAATTGTTTCCTTTATGGTTTTCTCTTTGAGGGCTAGGCAACTGTGTACCTTCTATGTAGGAATCTCGCACAAAGAGAGTCCGCACTAGATGAAGCTTTCTTCAAACTAATCGGAAGTGTGTAACATCAACCTCTGTCGAACTCATTAGATTCCCATTAATTAATTGGCTTAATTAGCAAAAGTTAAAAAATTAATAGGAAATGCACTTTTCGTTCAATACTTAAAGAGGAGTTAGGTGCTGCAATTGCCCTGGATTATTAGCCTACTCTTGTTACCGAGATTTGTGATGTAGTGAAGTTGTCTGTTTCTACAGGGTGTACGGTAGATGTTTTTGTATAGGGCACATGTTGGGTGTATCCTACACTGGTGTTTTCAATTCTTCACTCACTTTTTACTTTCATATGTCGCAGTAAAGTAGTACATTTAGTGATGTACTACATCCCTAGAAAATTTCAGTGATGTACTACATCACTAGTCAAGTTGTACATCGGACTTCAAAGGTCTCGAATGTACAACTTTACTGACAAATTTCAGTAATGTAGTACATCACTGAGTGATTGCCAGTGATGTAGTACATCACTAAAACGTTTTCAGTAAATCAGTACATTTATGTTTGCTTCCTGTCTTTATGCTTTAGAGGGAGAAAATTTACAGTCTGAAGACCTAAGGTTATTGACAAGATCTAATTCGAGAAATTTAAACAATAGAAGGAACAGATTACAGAACAAATTGTAGGATAATTTTGAAAACTAAGCCTGCCGATTTATTGTGGTTTTTCTATTTTTATGGCAATTTTGATATTAAAATAGTAGTCATTAGAATTAAAAACTTGAAATTAATTAATTAATTAAATTAAAAAAATTTCCCTAATTAGATCTTGTCAATAGCCGTAGGTCTTCAGACTGTAAATTTTCTCCCTCCATAACATAAAAACAGGAAGCAAACATAAATGTACTGATTTACTGAAAACGTTATAGTGATGTACTACATCACTGACAATCACTCACTGATGTACTACATTACTGAAATTTGTCAGTAAAGTTGTACATTTGAGACCTTTGAAGTCCGATGTACAACTTGACTAGTGATGTAGTACATCACTGAAATTTTCTAGGGGTGTAGTACATCACTAAATGTACTACTTTACTGCGACACATACACTGCGTGCTCTGTGGCTTAGCTTCATTTTGTTGCGAAAATTGTGTTAAACAAATTGGAGTGAAATGTGCCCAAATTCTAGGATTGTTCCGACTTCCGATAGGAAATTCAGCGGACCTGGCGCTGGGCTCCAAACCCAATCTAAAGCCCCCGTTCCCTGTTAATGTGAAGTTTAACTAAAATTAAAATTAAATTTAATTAAAATTCGGCGAGATTTCGGCCTTAATGCTAGCATAAGTGTACCACTCTTCCTATAGCTTGGTATAAACTCTTGGTATAAAGTGTACATAATATATAAGAGTGCGACGACTGGCACGGTTTTTGTTATCAGCTGCAGGTGCATGCTCTGTTCGCCAATGGCTGACCCCCACCAATGTGTATGTTCACTTCAAACAAATTCACACAAATCTTCGCGTTCTAAAGCTCGAAGCAGACACAAACTAGTCGCACCCAGAATCTGTATTTTCGAGCTTTAACACGTAAACATAGAGAAACATTTACTGGATTTGTGGGTGGAGGTCACTAGGTACGTGTTTGTGGTGGGATCAGCCGTTAGCGCTCTGAGCATGTACTTGCAACTGTTAACAGAGAGCCTGCCTGCCGTCACACTCTTATCTCTAATGGTGTTTAATTTGTAGGCGCCTGTCCCAACAACGCAGCACCGCTTGGTCCCTGTAACAATGGTCTGTGTGCTGTTGGTTACACCTGTCTCGTCTCGGCAAACATCTGCTGTCCTGATACCACTGCAACCCGTAAATGTCTTTTGATCACAGAATTATGACCTTTCTTAGCAGTCATATTATGTACTCTTGGTATTAATGGTATCATTTTTTGACTTTGAGTTGTTGGAGAGTTGCCGGAAAGACTACATTCGTTTCTTGTCGATGTGTAGAGAGTCTGTCAATTCAGAAATTCGGCAAAAAATTATATCGGTGGAATGAAATATAATTAATGTGTCACTGAATAACTCTGACTTAAATAATTTAAATTAATGAACCGCTGCAAACCAACCGTTTTTTCCAAAACAGTTTGCTCAATTAAATGATTTTTCCTGATTTTGAATAATGCAGACGGCAAGCTGCCTCCAAAACAGTTTAATGCATGTTTCAAGTTGTCACTATTTACCATTTTTGTAATTTTTATGAATTTTTTGTTTTTTATTTATAGTGACCTGTCCCAACAATGCAGCTTCGATCGGTAACTGTATCAACGGAAATTGTCCCGTTGGCTACGATTGTGTTGGAGGCAGTATTTGCTGTCCCAGCACAACAACAGTTGTCGGTAAGAAGGGGGAAGCATTGAGAAATAAATTTAATTCCATCATTTTGGAAACTGACGGTTGTGGGTTTGATTCTCACCTGAGGCCTGAATTTTTCAATCTGAGGTGTCGTCGGAGGCAGAAACGGCTAATATGGTTTCTTCGTTTTTGATGGATGATTAATGTTAGCCTAAACAGAATTATTTCAGTATTAGCAAGAGTACATAATATATAAGAGTGTGACAACTGGCAGCCAGGCATTAATGCTAGATCTATTGATGCATTAATGTAGGGTAAACTAGCTTTGTACGGACACTAACCTTGTATGAACATTAGATAAGATTTGACTGAATATCTCTCTCCAGAGCTGGCCAATTTGAAAAAAGTTTGTATCGTTAGAAAGCTTGTTATTCTTAGTACCACTTTGCCAAGTTTCAACAAGTTTTCTTCAAAAATGAAACCGCTGCAGATTTATTTATTGTTTTCGACGCAACACTCTTAGAAAACGCCAATTTTTAGGTTAAAGTTTAAGAGAAAAATGCTATGTCCAAACTATAAATATTTAAGAACATTTTTCTATCGAAATGTGTCTAATTGTGTTTCCTATAATCTGGTAAAATTGTTTTTCAAAATGGTAACGCCTATTAAAAGTTATTAATTAAGTAATGATTAATCTTGAACTAGCATTGTATGGACACGTCACTTTCCCTGTATGGACAGCAAAATTTGTGTGGATTTTATATGACTTCAAAGCAGGATTTGTAACGCTAATAACTTTAACAAAAAGCCTCAGATTAATGTAAAACTTTTTATACATGTTTTTGAAGACATTACCTACCATTCTAAATGGAAATTAAGCAATTTCGAAAATTTTTATTTTTTAATGTTTTTACTGCAATCGAAAGAGGACAGTCAAATAACTCTAAATCCGAAAAATCAAGCTTCTAATTTCTATTTTAAGTTCAAAAGAAGCATTTTAAAATTTTATTACTTCCATGTTTTGCATGTAAAATTTAGTGTCCATACAACGCAAGTTGTGTCCATACAGCGAAAAATATTGTCCGTTCATGGCTAGTGCTGTTATATGCTGAAGATAGACCGATGTTTTATTGTCCATACAAAGCTAGTTTACCCTATTAATGTATTTAATTAATCATTTTCAGGCCGATGTGCAAACGGAGGAACACCAGCCGGAAATTGTATTAGCTCTCTCTGTCCTGTAGGATACACCTGTGATGTAGCCAACAATATTTGTTGCCCAAATCTCCGACGTAAACTCTACCATTTATGTTTCTTAATGTTAACTAATTATAAATTTAGTTTGTTTTTATGCTTACCCCATTGGTTCAGAAATTTGGAAAATATTGCTCAGAAGGGGAGGCAACATTCCCCCCTTCCCATTTGAGTAAATTCTGAAATCAGTTCATATTTAAATTCCATCAGTGGCAAAAGTTAAACTACAAAAATTATTAAAACCATTTAAACTTCATTTCATAGCCAAAATAGCCTAGACTTAATGATCCTTATACTTAGACCCTGGCTTAGTCCTAGTATACATGTTGATAACAAAATTCCATGCTGCAAACGGCAAGATATAACTATTTCCTGAATGGTGGACAAAGTGTGCTTTAGAAAACAAACCTGTGTCAGGTTTGTTAGGTATCTTGTGCCTGACTTGATGGACACATCCTATCAGGCATATCTTTCGATTGGTTAGGTACAATGTGTGCCAGTTTTATTTAGATATATCCTGTCGGTTGGGTTAGGCATTTTGTACCAGATTAAATTCGACATTTCGTGACTGGCTTGTTTCAGATCGTCGACCTAGGCCAGGCATCGATGACAAGCGATCCTGCCTGAGCAACGGCTATGCCGACGAGTCCAGTCGGTGGATCAAATCCTGCAGTCCCAAGCATCCCTGTCCCTATGGCTATGTCTGTGAGGACGATGGGGTTTGCTGTGAGGACAACCGGTTTGAACCGGTTCAGTTCGATGCGCAGGACAGGGATGATCGGACGGCCAAAGCTTTAGGTTTGTCCCCGAGTGTGCAACAGTTCGCTTGAACTCCGAAAGGTTGAAATCAGAGTAATAAACTTTTAGGCTTGCAGGAATACAGAATTTTACTATTTTCAGAAAACGCCAGAACGATGTGGCTGTTGTAGATAGCTGAAACTTGTATAAATAGCTTTTGGAGGTTTACCTTTAGAGAATTTTGAGTTAATCTGTATTAGTGTTCAACCCATGGGAGCTAAAATTGGTATGCAAAAAGGAATCGAATTAGATTTAACCTCTTACAACTTTAACTCGGTTTGAGGTGCTATGCTAGTCCGGTTTTGAATTATTTTAGGACTGCCTTTTGCCACCTATTACGGTTGGAATAAGTGTGATGAAGCCAAGGATTGCTCCTGGACAAACAAAGAGTGGTGTATTCAGGGAATCTGTATTCCATGTATGACACTTAATGAGTTAACTAAAAAAGCAAAATAAAAAATGAATTAGCAGAAAATCTTGTCTTCCAATTACAGTGGAAAACTTGTCAGAAAAAGCACGAAAGTCAACTTCTGAAATGTTTTTTGATTTTATTTATTGCATTACTTTTTGTTTTCATTCATGCTTTGTTCCAGTGCTTTCACCGGGTGACAAGGGCTGCCTGCACGATGTGCAATGCCAGGCGCCGTGCGGTAGTGCCAAATGCGTTCGCCATGTTGATGGCAGTAGACGCTGTGATTGCGATCCGGGCCTACTCAGATTTAAACATCACTGTGGTAAATATGCAAATTAGAAAATTTTAAGTCTACTAGGGGACTAGAGGATTTTCGATTCCTAGGTCTGGCTAAAATTTCTCACTCCCCAGAAAAGCGTTTCTGATTCTATTATGCATTGCTTTATTGAATGTAGATATTTAATGTTTAATTTTTATTTATTTAATCTATAATTATTTGTATTTTGTGAAATTCTAGACTGCTTGCCGTCACTTGGCAACATCCACTGATCCGTTGATAGTGAATAATTTCTAGTATTCCCGACACTGTTGCAATTATTAATATAAAAAAATCATTCAAAAATTATTAACCAGAATTTTAATTTTAGTGAAAGAGTGCCCAAAAGATTCGAAGAAACACGAACAAGAATGCGTTGTCTCCGAAGATTTTGAAATTCCACTCAACATGTAAGTTTCTCCTTTTCAACCGTCTAATAAAAAATTTTAACGATTAAATCTAAAATCTTCTATTATAATTATCATTTTATTTTTTTGAAGGCATTTTAAATTTGCTATAATTTATTTGATTTCGAGTCTTGGCTTAGTTTTTGTATATCTTCCAGAAACCTAAAAACCTTTAAAACACAATTTCGAAATACGAAATAAATTAGGTGTTACCTTTCATTGAAAATTAGTTCACATTTAAATGTTGTTTAATTTTAGAACAATGGAAGAATATTTGGAACCTTATGCTGCTTGTTAATCTTTGTTATAACTTTGGTTTCCAAAATGTAACTCTAATGTTAAGGGTTGCTGTAGTGCTTATAGACGTTAGGTTGTCGGGTTTTTGCTGGGACATTTTATTTAATTTGTTAAACATTTGATTTGTAATTTTTAAGTATTTCAGGGACCGTGAACTTTATCAGTTTCATGGACACACAAATTTGTATACACTTTTTCAGGCTTACCAGGATCAGAAATTTTACTTTTGGCAAACTGGAAATACAAAATCAACAATTTTTTAAACTATATATACATAGAGAGAAACAGAGGCTTTATTAAGACAGTAATGTGAGGTGCTATCTAGTTTATTAAAATTGTGAGATATTAAAACTAATTTTTCGAAATCAACTTTGAAACTTGGCCTGTTAATTCATGAAACATGGAATTTCTTACCAAGATTAAGAGGAAGCAATAAAAATCTTTTGCTTCAATTTAAACCTTATTAAAACAATTTTTCTCAGTTAGAGCAGTTGTTACTATGTTTGTAAAGGAAGCGAATTGTATATACTAATGTTGTACATTTTGTTATGTTTTATTGTTTCTATGTTACCATGACCATGTTACAATCCATTTATTATTGTTCTGAATAAATGGAAATAAAAATATAATTATTTTCAAACAGCTTCTACTGATTTGAGCCAAGGCCAACTGTTGTCACAGGTATTTAGAGATTAATCCAATTCATTTGCAGCTAGTCCAGCAATTAATCAACTTGATTGGTGGAAAGAAGCAAATGTGGTGCCTAAGATATAAGTAATTAGCAGTGTGAACGATTTTATCGTAAGATATAAACTCACAGAACATGAACAGACACATAAACATAATGTGAGCCAGGCTTAACTAAAATCTATTTTACTCATTAAAGATTCGTTCTTACAAATACATGATGTTCCTACAAATACAAATACTACAAACACAATATGTTCGTTCAAATAATTTGCAGCACGATGTATGCACGATGCACAGACGTTCGTTGCACCGAGACAAGAAAACAAGCATGGGATCTTATCTCAATAAAATACTGTATGAGTATGTCAATAGTTTTGAAACATAGCCACAAAGGTTTTGGATTTATGTCGTTACATGCATTTTTTCTATCACGGCTTTATAGCATTCTACTCACGCAGACTCCACTAACGCAGAACCTTATGTAGATTTAAAAAGAGGAAACATTCGGCCAAAGTACCTAGCAACTGAATGTCAGAAAAAAAGCAGCAACTGAAAACTGTCCAGGACTAGATTTGAAAGTTCCAGTCAAATAAACAACATCTCCAGCGCAGAGTTTATGTAAATTTTCAGGTGTGCCCAGAACAAGGCCTTTGTCCATCTCCCATCTGCGGAAAAATCGAAATTTCATCCATTGAGGGCTTCTGCCCGCACTTCCTAAAAAGTGACGTCGTCTTGTGCGTTTGGCATTGCAGGAACTACTTTAAAGTGGGCTTTCTAAGTTTCGAATTTGACAGACTTAAAAGCTGACATGTGAGCAGCTTCATCACTTAAATTCATCTAAAGCAAATACAGAAGGGGAAACATCTGGCAACTGAAAAAAAACAACTGAAACCATATTATAAAATGAAATACTGAAACAGGAATTTTCTCGTGTTGTGAGCTTATATCCTTCCACTAGATTGTACGTGCATTGTGATACCGTTTGGGTCATATCAAAATGCGCAGATAATTTTCTGATATCAGCTAACTGTCACCTTTCATGAACGCATATTCGGACAGAAATTTTTAGCTGAGATCTGAAGTACCTCAGCACCTGAAACTGAAACATTTAATAAGTTACTTAATGGGAATTTGATATTTAATTTTTTCAAACTTATGTTTGCTAATTCCTGCCTGTAAGTGCTTGGTACTGAAACAAGTGGCTTGCAACGGCAGCGTAGCGAATTCGTCTTCCAATGCGAACAGCTTCCATCTTACCCGGGGTTTGACCGTAATTGGTGGTACTGTTGTACTCATCATTAAGCAACACTGCGGTGGCGCCGCAGTGAACTGTTTGGAAAACTCAGTAACTTCGAGTTCCAAAGAGTTTGTTCAATTTGACAGATTTCCGTGAGACTGAAAAATACGACCGACTCGAGAACGTTTGTGGAGTTCAACTTCGGGCACACAGTTAAGGTCCATTTTATACAGAATTCATTCATCCATTCATCAAGCAGAGTTATATATAGAACAACAGCACAAAATGGAATATTTTAAAATAATATATAGGACAGAAACAAATTGGACATTTTAAAATAGTAGCACAGAATTGCAAATGTATAATTGGAAAAGTGAAATTTATATTGAAAATGTAAATAAAAAACGCAAGTAATCGTAACTTTTGATTTCATTGATTAACTTCATTCGCCATGCTATGACACGTAAATAGTTAATCGCTAACGAATTGGCCATTTTGCATACTCGGAATAACATTAATAACTCAAAGCAATCTTATTCAAAAAATGTTAAGGGCTGTTTGGCAAAGCTAATAACACTGGCCTGATGGGTGGACTGAATCAAATGGATTATTTATTACATTCGTTGGGATAAAAATTCAAATTCTGTAGTTTGCAATGTTATATATCCAGACTTGCATAACATGCATTACATTTCAACAGAACTGCAGACTTCATAAAGTTTAATTAAAAACGTACCGGTGTAGTCTATCTGCTTAGTCTTAATATTCCCACTTCTGCGTAAGTGGAAAATCAGATGGGCTGAGCACATCCTGCGTTAGTGGACTTTTAAATTCTTAATTCTTTTCTACTTTAGTTCGTGGATTCTGCCGCAACTGCACCAAATCATGAAACAATAAAGGAGATATATGTTCCGTTCCTTATCTGTAGATGCACAGAGGTGTAAGCACAAAATAAGCCCGGCACAGTTTCATCTCCGGGATAAGGAGTCACACACTTCCCTCTCAGCAAACCGGTCGCGCGGCTGTCAGAGTACTTTGTGGCACAAGGCTGAAATTAACGATAGGTCAAACTTCAGGTATAAGCATACTGGCAGGAACAGCTGATCTGCTGGAACTTTAGAGGGAAGGTGGATTCTTCACCACTTTACGAAATTCTTCCGCACCACGTATACTCATTTTGGTGCAGCTGCAAGGTTAATACTGTAACTTAGTTTACCTCCCAAACAGATTGATT
>JASAND010017728.1:0-25072 GCA_030248195.1 Trissonchulus latispiculum
TTAACCAAATTTGCAGATTCGTTTCTTTGTTGTTTTCTTGTCCCTTAACTTATTTTCCTCACTTCAGGGATTTGACCGATTTCCACCTTTTGTTTGTGTATGCAGAAAAAAGTCTATGAATTAAATCCATATTATGTAGGTGGTGTCCGTTAGTATCATGTTTGACTAATCTTGACCGGACTTTCAGAGCTTTTTATCTCTTTGAGGCACCATAAACTCAATATCAATTTAGGAATCATAAGAATGTGTGTGCTATGCCTATGTAAAAGTATTGGGAATTCATGATATTCGATGGACAGGATTTTACTGTAAAATGGTTGGACGTGGTACTTTGCATAGCTGGCTGGATTACAAATAAACAATATTTCACTCCATATTCCTGGGATAAAGCTAAGTCTGATCTGATTATCTGTAAATTGGTAGTGGCCACTGGCCATTGTAACTAGTTTCTTAGAATTTCTAGGTAAGGTTGAAATAAGAGCCAGAGTCTGTTAAGCCCTTCTTTAAGAGCTTAAAGTAATTAAAATTTAACAATTGGCCATAAAACCATAAAGCAATAGACATAGAGGGTGAAAAAGGTCCCTCTGTGTATATTGTGAATAATAAAATAATCTAATTTAAAATATTCTAAGTGATTTACATATTAGTTACACCTAACTTTACACAATATACTACTACGCATTCACCTGGGCCGTCCAGAGGTGAGAAGGTAGCCTCTGCATTTGCCGGTCGCAAACATGTAATTTGGACTCCGAAGGATTCATCCAGGTATTTACGCGCGATACCAGACTTGTCTGTTGCCAGCCGGTAACAATCAAATTATTTCTGTATTGGTCTGATACGACAGTATCAGAAATCCCCCCATAATTGTATCAGTTTTATCCGTGTTTTTCAAGGAGTTGGCCGTGCAGGGGGGAAACCCCTTGGATGGAGCTGACGGCTGGTTACGATGCAGTTAAAGCATCGTGATCATTTCTGCTCCGGCAGTAGCCTTGCCTTCGCCTCGGGTAATTGCTTATGCAATTATTCAACGCCAGACCGTGGACCCATGCAAAATTTTGGTCTGGCGTTACCCCTTCTCGCGAAAGCAACGGTGGTGTGGCAGTCAGGAAAAAACTCAATATGGTTGCGAATGTAGTGCGTCTATCAAAAGATTTTGAGTACACCATTATAGCGAGATTCCGTGGAATCAACGTAGCGGGGACTAAGCACGAAATTATTCCACGAAAATGAGCTGACTTGGTTGGAATTTTGCTGTCCAGTTTTTGATGAAAAATGTTTCCAGGAAAACTAGCTGGTTTAACTGGAAACTAGTCAATCCAAAATTAAAGGTAAAATACCTACGTACTAAACATACAAGAAATTTTACAGAAAAGCTCTCCAGCGGTTGGAAATCGAGTTGTGTGTGACGTTAAGAAACTGTCTTCAAGAGGACATGCTGCTATAACAACCGGGGCCGGGACGGCCCGCTGCATGCAAGCCCGACCTGGAGCACGAGATCCGCTTCCGCCAGAGTTGGAATCTTGCTGGCAAAAATTAAGGCTCCGGTATTTCCCGGAAAGCCGGCTAACTCGGTAGGAATCATGCCGTCTGGGCTAAAGCTTTCAAATAATCCTGGAATTCAGCTCATAAGTTTTTATTAGGTCGCATCCGCGGAATCTCGCTATAGTGGTGTACTCAGAATCTTTTGATAGACGCATAGGTTATCCCATATTAGCACAAAACAATTACTGCACACTGCAACTTGCAAAAATGCTTATTAAAAACAGAGCAACAACAAGAGTTGATTTTAGCCGTGCCTTATCGTGCAAAATAAAGCAGTTAAAGCTGGATCCAAAAAAGGAATTGAAACCGGGATCGAAAATGTTATTGAAGATGGGGTTGAACGTTTGCATTCGGATTAATTCAATCCAAATCCCAAAAAGTTTGATAGGATTGGATTTAAAGCAGGATTAAGTCAATCCAAATAATTTTGGGGTTGCATCCCAAAATAAGTTCGGTCCGGATCCAACTCAATCCCAGATTGATAGGATCGGCCCCTGGTCGTACATAGAAATCAGCGGGTTCGGTCGATGGGTGGAAGACAGTCAGGGCCTAACAGCAGATTGTGTTACATTTGCAAAAATGTCACGCACTATCAACAGGACTGTTAGTATAAGGATAAGGACAGGCAACGCAACAAAGATGGACTCCTGGATATCAAATGCCTACAGGTGTAGAGAGGCGGGAGTGTCGTGACCGAGCAACGATACAATCATTGGAAAGAAAAGAACGACGAAGCAGAGGTGACAATATTGTGCCCCGTAGAAGAAAGGTCCCTCGTGGCTAAGCAACCTCCGAACCCGGCTCTGTTAGCGAATGATTGTGTGCAGCTCAAGTCGTTCATACCTACCTGGGCTAAAGAGAATATTCAGGATCCACGGTCTCTAGCCAATGCCACCAAGGTAAGCTTGGTCAAACATAAGTAATGGCAGCCCCAAGTCAGCATCGCCCTCTTTGGCTCTACCCTACAAGGGATAAAAAGGGGGCCAAAACAGACTCTGTGGTACGATCCTGGAGATGCTGCCAAGCCAAGTGCCGTGAAGTGCTACCGTGGTTTGTTGTAAGTCAGCAGCTATCCCGAACTGCTTGTTGCTCAAGATACTCTATCTAGAACCTAATCTGCATTGACTTCATGCATCGATTTACCCAATGACATTCACGATTGACGAGCGTCGTTTCAAATTATTGGAACATGCGTTCTGGCACAGCTGTTTCCGGCAGATGGATGCGGGAATTGGGCGAATCGATTGTTGATTAAGAATTTGGCAGTCAAGACCCAGCCAACCTGTCAGCTCGTGCCTCCGAGTTGGGAGTTTGAACTAACTGCTGAGTGATTCAAAATGGCAGAAGATGTCTACGACCCTCCTCTTGGTGTTGTTGATCCAGGCTACGGCGGTAAGGGATGCTTTCTGATGCAAATTCGATCCATTAGTTAAGTTTGTCTGCATAATGGGCTCAATAATTTCTACTGGGCGTGTGGTCTCAGGGAAGCAGGAATGTGAGGTATCTGTTTTCATTGATGAATTCTCCTATTGTTCGACCTCTCTGCCATGCCTATTGGGAGTCCTTGGAGTTCAGTTTTGATCATGGCGGACAACCAAGACAAATTCACAAAAAAGAGATAGAAGCGGGCGCAGTAATTCCAGTAAGCGGTGGTATTGTCTCAACAATTATGTCCAAGTGTCAATCAAGGCGTTTGCATTTATTGGATTTTCGAGTGGTGTTGTTTTTGTGTGGAGTCAATGTGGCCAAACTGCTCGAACCTGCATGGGAAAACCTATGGAAGTTGCAGGCTCAAATCCTTCAATCGAATCCTGGGGGGAAGCGCTTTTTGTTTTCGCTGACATACCATCTGATCGGGTTCTCCAGGTAGCTGATTTCAATAATTTCCAAAAATCTCGGATTTCTGTCCTTGGACATCCTTCAGAGGTCATTCTAGATCCTGTCCATCATGTCCCCTTCCAAGTGAGCGCTCACGGCTACACTGGAGATGCTTTGCAGGTTTCGGGTGGGTTCCATATGGACCGTCGTGGATCGTATAAACTTTTCGGAATTTGGCGAGGTGTAATTACCTAATTGGGTTTTTATCCAATAACGATTAGTCCTGTCTCCTACCAACAAACCTCGTTTGATTTTTTTCGACAATCGCTCTCTGGTCTACGAGCGTGACCTGCTGCCTCGTCTGCACTGTTATGTGACTATTGGGGATGAAGGACTTGTTCTTAAGCTTCCGGGCTTTCAGAGTTATCGCTAAAGGGCTCTGCGGAAAGTAGGGTCCAACCCCAACCCAAGTCTTTCTCCATTGATCTGGGGATTAGTTCTGCCTGGCGGTGGAGATGTACAGGTTGTCTCTCTATAGTGACTGCACACTTTGCTATCTGCAAATTTACGTGAGTCATTGTGCAGGCATTATCGCTAGTCATTGAACCAGTTCTTGCCTGCTATACTGCCTAAGTTTCACTGCTGTGTCATAAAAATCAGGTCTCGTTTAAAAAGCAGTATATAGTATATACATTATGTACATACACATAGGCGTCTGTGTTTACATGCATGTTTTTATTATGTGTAAGAATACAACGTATAAATAAAAATTTAATTAGTATTTTTACAGAAACTTCACACAGTCGGTGCTACGGTTTGGGTAGTGTTAGTGTAGCCAGCTTAGAACGTATGTATTTTGAGGTAAGGAGATGCTGACATTGAATAATTGCCGTAGAAATTACCCGAGATGTTCAACAAGGCTATCAGTACGTCCATCACGTCCACCAGAATGGAGGCGCCGAGGTAGCTCAACCAGACAGGCGGCCATCCCTTAACAATCCCGGTAAATTGCAGAGGAAGGATTTTTGAAATGGGTGCTAGAACTTATTTTTGTTCAAGCTCTAGACTTGACATGATTTTCCACTTGTAGCGCAGTAAAGCCTGGTTTACACTATTAAACTTTCATCTGATTTTGTCAGATGGAACAAATATCTTAGCAAACATTTTTCATCCGACCTGTAGTTTAAGGGGGGTTTACACTATCAAATTTTTGTCTGACTTTGTCAGATGAAAATTTTCCTCCAACAAATGTCAGACGAAATTCTCGCATGTAAAAGGCTAGCTGACTCAGCTCTGACAAGAAAACATTTGTTGGATCAAAATGGAAATTCCGTCTGATATCAGATGAAACTGACCAGTCGCATAGCTTCGTTTTAAAGAAAGCTGGCGTGAAGCAACAGGCTTTGAATTTCATTGGACACTGTGTCATTGTCAGACGCAAACTCCTTACTTGTTTGGTGGACAGTGTAAGAAACCACTGCGCTACAGGAGGTTCGAATTAGTATTTAAAATATTGGGCTTTTGTGTACGGTGTGGGTACCACGATATAAATTTGACCTTTTCACAGCCCAGTGCACTCAATTAAGACAAGTCAGTTTTCAGTTTCTTTGGACTGCCTTACAGAAAAGGTCAATCTTAGGTCAAATAAATTTACTTTTATTTTGGTCCCCACAGAGTTCCAAACGTTACCGTAACAGGTGCAAATGTCTGAGTTACTTTAACAATTAAGAAATTACTTATATTAAATATAACTTTCTATGCCAATCCATTTACTATGCTTGAAAGGCCCCAATTTTTAACTATATAAAGTCAAGTTTGTTTTGCAAATCAGTGCAGTTGAGAATGGCATTTCTCAGAAGTCGAATCTCATATGTCCGAGGGCTGATACAAGCAGTTTCGTGCATCAACTTAAGTTGTTTGAAAGCTTAAAAGCCGATTATAGACGGAAATTCAACAACTCTTCATGAGCCTAAGCTATGGCATTTCAACAAATTGCAACTGGATATAAAGGGTCAGTCATTTCTTAATTGTCAAAGTATATATGTCGACATTTGCACCTTCTACGGTAGCGTTTGGAATTCTGTGGGGACCAAATAGAAGTGTATTTGTTTGACCTAACATTGACCTTTTCTGCAAGGCAGTTTAAGGGATTGTGTGTCGTTTCTCCCACAAAAGGTGTACCGCTGGCATCTCTAATTTAACTTAATTGACACTGAGGTAGGGCAAACAGGGGAAATTAAAGGTCACCGTGAATGACATACTTAAATGTGATCAACTTAACAGTTTAAGGTTTAATTAAAATCAAATCTAATTTCTGTTTTAAATCTAATTGGTAACTTTTGTGCAGTTAGTTGTATATTTTTCTTAAATTATGGCCGATGTGTTATATAAACTAAACTTTTAAAAGGTAAACAATCCCCCAAATACTGAAGTAAACTATATCGTAAACTATATCACCCCAACGCTTTACCTCTACCTTATCTTTACTGTATGAATGTGTTTCCACGCATGTCTGATTTATAAGTAAAATTTTAAAAAGTTTAAATGTTTACATTTTCTATGGTGGGACGATGGGTATAGACATGCGTCTATACAAATATAGACATGCGTCTATATTTATATATTTTCTATATAGACATAGTATAGACATGCGTCAAATTAGATTTTTGAGTTAGGCCTTTAAAATTTTTAAAATAATTTTTGAAGCTTCCTGACTGCGAAAATTGACGTTTTTCGTTAGTGGAAACTGGGAGGTTGTAACTTTGAGCAAGCATTACAAAAATTCAAAGGCCTAAATCAAAAATCTAATTCCAACAAATCAAAGTATATAAATAGACGTTTCTAACGATACCAAATGATGCCTATAATCTTTGCCCAGTTTCGAGATTTTTTGACACTAAAAATTTGGTTTTTTACCAAAATTTTGAATTTTTTCAATTTTTTGCCTATTACGTGAGACCATTGCAATCAGCAGCTACCAAATGCCAAAATATCTCGTTTCACGTTATTTCTGGTGGCTGCAGTTCAGCGTTGACTACAATTATTCCTGCTAAGTAGCCCAACGTGGTCGCTGCATCCCAATCTGTCGGACTGGCACCCATATAGCAAAAATATCGATTTTTTTCAAATTTCTCAAAACATGACAAATTTGACATCAATCGAAAGCTCTTAATGCGGGGAACATTTTTTCTTCTTGGGCTATGGTCCGCAAATGCACCAAATTGAAGTTAATGGCTGTTAAAGGGTTTTGTGAGTTAACCTTAACATTGGCTTTGCTGCTCCCTAAAAGTCGTTAAAAAGGCATGAAATCACGATTAGCCTGCCAACACCGGGGCAAAATTACTTCTTTAGATCAATTCTCAATTGTACAGCCCATTGAAGTTCCAAAATCGAAGACAGTTTAAGAAAAATTGCTTTAATCTCAAGCGGTACCCTCGTTTCGCCCATTATTACAATTGCAAGCAGTTGATAGCTCGTAACTCGCGGAGACATGGATGAAACAACTCAATATTTAAACTTGGTACGCACAACATGTGTGGCTACATTATGTGTAAAAATGAGCGAAATCCGTGACTACAAATTTTTTCATGGTGGACCCCCCCCCCCCTTAAGTGGCAGGTGATTAATAGCTCTCCCAAATTCCAGCAGTAAAATGTGGGAGAAACGACACACAGCCAGTTTAAGGAAACTCAAATTGGACTTGTCTTTATTGCGTGCCGTGAAAGGCCGTGAAAAGGTCAAATTTATATCCTGGCCCCCACACAGTACACAAAAACCAAATATTGACTTAGACCTTTGAATTTTTTAAATAAAATTAAATTCTTAAATTTAAACTTTATTTGTATTAGCTACCAGCCAACTGAAGCCATAACTGCTTTGAAGCTATTTATCAATCTGTTTAATATTATTGCATTTGACTACGCTGTTTGCTCAATTCTTGTCTTTACAAGCATTCCATTAAGGTCAAGAGCTTTGACTTATATCATTCGGCTCACGTAATTTCAAGCCGACTGCTGTATTTGCATTTCATTATCATTCTCTCAATTCATTCTTCTGCAAGTATTTTCCTAATCCCTTTAAGATCTGCACATGCTGGAATGAAATCAAAAAACTGCTTCTGGTCCTGCAGGTTTCACGCACTAAACTTCATAAATACTTTATGGTTACTGTAATGGTCACTCTACTCTTATTTGATCATAGAACAATTTGCTTTAACATTAATGTGGCTTACACTTGGCAGAGAGTTAGTGCCCAGGTTTTTTCAAAGCTTTACTGAAAATGCCTTGCCTCATAAAAGCAGCGACATCCTTCTCGTGAATTTTCTTCTGATAATAAAATTAATCAACTTCTATCTGGCATGCCGCCCCACTAAGATTTATTCTAGTGTCATTGGAAAATGCGAAGCCCGACTCACTGTTGCAGAAAATTAATGGTACCTGACATTATTTAATGTTGTTCTTCTGAACCTTAGTTTCACTTTTTAGAGGACTAAAGTAAGCTTGCTTTATCAAGGCTTCATTACTAGTATGTAGACATCCTTTTCCGTCTTACACATTAGACCTGGTTGTCGTCTGTTCATATTATTTCGCGCAACTTCCTTAGCTTATTCGCGCTGTAGGCTGGGTTGGATCCATCGAGACTTGAAATGAAATTACCTTCATGTTTTCTCCAGCACTTTTTCTTCCAGTAAATGAAGATAAGATGAGCCTTTTATTCATGAATATTGTCTCTCTTCAGCACCAATTAAGCTAAACTATGGCTAAAAAGTTGCTAAGTTTAGAGTTACCGGAGATACATCGAAGTCCAAGTGCTTTGTCTAGAAATTCTGTCATTTCAGCAATGTCAATGTTGAATTCCATTTGGAAATTAACATCGCTTTTAGCAAGCAATGCTATGTCTGCCACGCAACCCATTTCATTCTACACTCCGAGTTATGCTTGCTGATTCCGCGCAAAGAGCCGTTCTCTTTCTCTTTCTCTCGATCCCTGTTTTGCATTTGCTTGAATGTATTTACACTTACAGGGTTCTGCGAAATTCTGATGCAGCAATTTTACATACACTCACTCACTAGATTTTGCAGTAAGAACAGCAATAAATGGCTGGTTCGTTCAGACCGTGAAACGTAAAGCGCTGGAAGGCACACATTAGACGTTATAGCAAGGAAGGCACGGAAGTGTGCCAGTCAAGTAGGGGAGCTGTACGCTGCTGGTCTGATACGCATCCCCCTTCATTAGTTTATTGCAGAGTCCTATATTCCAGAGTTTTCCCAGATTCTGTAGTTGGCGATGGTTTTCTGGATTGCATCTTGCAGCGTCCCAATCTGTTCCTTTTCGATCATTCACTAAACTGTCTTTGTTCCTAACAATTTTCACTAAATCTCGGTTCCCTTTTGGTGCGTACATAATACACGTATTTTATGCACGTGTAATTACAAAATATTAGCTAGCTCTTACATGTATTTATGTATATGTGCAGTATATATATACGAGGATTTTGACAGACTAGCAAGTTATATGTTTAACACATAAATTAGTCTGTCCTAGTCTGCCATTGACGACAGACTAAGGTTATTTAATATATGTTATATATATATATATATATATATATATATATATATATATATATGTTAGTATATTGATAAATATTTAAATCAAATAAATTTAAATAAATAAATATATAAAGTAATATATATATATATATATACATATTTATAAATATGTATATATACATATAGCCCGCAGGCAACTCAACAATACGGAAGAAATACACTAACTGACTGATTAAAGGATTTGGCTAATTGTTGGTATGGCCGCAGCCGAGAATTCTACACATTAGTAATGAAGAAATTGCTAAAAGATTGAAGAAATATATACACATAACGTGAAAAGGGGGGGGGGTGCACAGAGTTCTTAGTCCGTCAAGCAGGGCTTAGTCTGTCATTATTGTTAGTCTGTCAAGCCTACATTTTTCGGAACACAACTTTAAAGAAACTGTGCCGCTTTTTCTCTAATGACAGACTAGTGCGATACGCACCAAATGGTTACCTAAATATCGTCCTTTTCCCAACCTTTTCGCGCTGCCACAGATAAATTATGCATGTGCGCAGACATATAGATAATTTTTTACAATTATCGCATTCTGTCCGGTCAGATGAGTAAATTATCTATGTGTAGTGCTATGGACAAAATAAAAGACTGTATTATGTATGAAGTTTGTATAATTTTAGGCTCCAAAGGGTAGCACTGGTAAACACTGGTTTTAGATTGAAAGTTGAAAGGGCTGAGAGAGTACCGGGGTCGGTGGTACCCTGTTCTCAGCGACACACACTCTAATTTCGAAGCACTAACAGCAATGCGAACAGACGAGACGACTCGGTCGACTCTTAGATCCTTCGGACTAAGTAGCCTGGTTTAGGTCTACCCAATCCGGGATTTGTCCGCGTTAGGTCGTGAGTTCGAATCCTCTAAGCTCCGTTTCCGTCTAAGGCCAATACACGTCTAGGGAACAGCTGTCGTGTTCAACAGACGCCCACAAGTCAGTGCCTTCTGGAATCAGGCAGAAGATCAACACCTCTTGCTCAGTACAACTGTCACACTTCCAGGGGAAATGTTTAGGCACAAAGTCCTCAGTGCCTGGAATTGCCTCGTAAGCTCCCTCAACTATCTGGTCTACGTTCCACGGACGCAGACAACCGCAAACTACAATAGGATGGATTAAACTAAGAGTCTCTTCGCTCTGATGCTCGAATGCCTCTAGCTCAAAACTAACTGTCAACTCTGTACCACAATTCTCGCACTCTAACTTGCAGTGAGACAGCACAGGCACAAACTCTGCCAGCGTGATATAAGCCAAGTCCTAACTAACGTCCAAAGTAGGACCTATCTGATCCCTAACTAAATCCTAAGCTCCTAGCAGAATGGACCACAGAACCTATAAATTTTGGGATTTAATTTACAACAATTATATGCAGACGAAATGAAAATAGGATGATACAGACTGAGGTTGAAAAGACTAGTTAGATACAAGCAATCTCGGTCAGTGATTCAATCAACACAAGATATGGCGATAACAAGCTCAAAATACAATTAGTACTGATACAATAAGTGACAAACAAGTTACGAAATTCAACACACAACCAGAGAACACGGCTGACCGCAATAACCCTAAGGCTCGTACCTAATTGATGAACCTAATAATTTTAGTTAGACCTAGCAGAAGTCCTAGACCTAACCAGCAGTCTGATTTTCACAAGTTATCCCGAGAACTTTGCTTGACAAGTTTATCCTACAAACTTTATGTTAGGACCTGAAACCTACAAAATTTCGAATGAATTAATTATATATCGCGAGTCTGGTACAGTTTCAACAGGTTGATCACTATATTCGTTTTCCTAACTATAAGGTATCGAGGGGGTCTGCCTATATGCTTGAAGTGTCCTATGTGCTTTTATTTTAATTGAAACAATCAATATCGCGCGGATTTCCACCCTTTCCCGGGCACTAGATATTAGTCCTGACTACCCGCTCGGCAGATAACCAGAAGCTAATATCCTACTCCCTGCCTAAGGAAGCGGCCAGAGGTCAATTCGCACGTTTTGAGAAGTTTATACGGATTCTTGATTTCCCCAAAAGTTTTAGATTAATTACAATAGTAACTTTTAGAATGAACAGTAAAAGTAGAAAGCGAGACAAGAAACAAGACAAGACATTTTAAGGTGAAAGTTCAAGTAGATTTAGATCTGTCTTCTTGAGGAAGTTTCAGGGGTCCCAACTCCAAACCGCAACCGAAAGTTTGAAGCCTTGAAGCAGGCGCTCAGAGCCGAAAGGCGGCTGAAAGTTCGCTAAGGACAGCTGAGATTCTTCAAGTCGAGGGAGCAAGCCTCAACCAAGGACAGGCAACCGTGCACGGCGATGACAGAATCAGAGTAGTACAGGGTGTCGGACAAATCACCCGAAGCAGACAGATAGAGCAACTGATGAAGGGTGTCGGATAAATCACCCTGTAGCAATGAGGATCTGGTTGTGCACGGTGCGCTGCCCAAGGCAGACTGTTTTTCCCTAAAATCTACTGACAAGGTGGAGAGAGTCAGTCTCCAAAGTTACAAGCACCTTACAATCCTGGTCTGTTGGCGAGCGAATCGGAGAGATGGATGTCCGGGGGATCCGTAAAGGAACTCACACCGGCGAGTCAGCAGAGAAGGTGGGGAAATCACAGCACCAGGGGAAAGGATTTCAGGAAGGATCCAAGGACTGGAGCGTCACAGCAGAGGTGGGCAGGCAGCAAGGATCTGATCCAACTGGCAGGCAGAGGGTTTGATCCAAATCCAGGCAGGCACAGGTAAGGATTGATTCGGACCTGAATCAAATGGGTTAAAACCGTTAGGATCTTTCAGAGAAAGATCCTAACACGATATTTCCTGGGTCCAGGAATAATCCCTAAGAAGCTGAGGTGTAAAGTTTGAAGCGTGAGTAAAATTGTGTGAAAGTTTAAGAGCGCGTTCTGTGGTTTAAAATTGAGAAAATTTAAATTAAAGTTGAATTTTGGGGACTTTTGGGAGAGTTCCCAAAAGTCCAAGCTTCTCAGTGGATTTCCTTTCGGAAATCCACGCGACCCAGGTAATATCTGAACAGATATTACACATCAGAATCATTTATGACAGTAAATAAAATATTTTAGATTAAGGGACAGTCTCAGGGGTATTTGTGAAAGGACCTCTGGGTCCTGTAATAAGTCTCAGAGGCGATTCCCAGAAAAAGAGGGAATCGCCTTTAAAAAACTAGGGAAATTAAAAGAGAACAAGAAGGGGAGGAAGCCCTAAGGTGGGAAGTAATCCTAAACCCCCTCCTAACTAAACCCCAAAAAAGTTGACAAGGGGCTAGTGTTAATACACTAGCCCCGTTCCGGAGAGGAGGGAAAATTTGGGCATAGTAACGCCCTATAGTAAAGAAAAACGGGGGGAGTGTAGGGAGAGGCCAGAAAGCGGCCGTACACGACGAGAGACAAGGTAAGACTGAGGTGCAAAACAAGTCTACCTGTCAATCATGACAATTTCGGCAATCATTCGTCTGATTGGCCGAAATTGTCCTCCGCGCAAAAGGCGCGCACTTAAATGATTCTGATTGGGTCCGAGTTGTTGCAATCATAACGTGACTTTGAGCGGGCTCTCAAGTGTTTACGTGAAAGGGGAAAGGGCAATTAAACTAATCCCTTTCCCCTATTGTAAAATTAGGGAGAGAAATTAAGAAAGATAACATCAAAGCAAGCGCACTCAGGCGAGAAATTGACACTACGTCAATTTCTCGCTTAAAGAAGAAAACAAGACCTTACACTACTAAAACCTGGACCAGAGGGTCCCCTTAACTAAGACTTAAGTGACTGCTGATTAGGTAGGTGAAATAGTTAATTAAAACTTAGTAGGTACGAGCCTCTTACAGAACACAAAATACACAATACAAAATACAACAAACAACTAGGTAAGACATGAATTAAAATTAAACTTTTCTTTTTAGTTCCCCTCCTTTTTTTCTTTTGCCTTTGAGTCTCAGCCGAGCTGGACTCAAAGAGCGGAAAGTTTGTACAGTTACAAAAGTAACGCATCTGTTACTCTAAATTGGCAATAAGGGAAGACATAAAAGTCTTCCCTTAAATTACAAAACTTTAAACTTACAAAAGAAAAGAAGAACTTTAAAAGAATTCCACACTAGCTAAGCAAAACCCAGTTAAGTTCAGTGAAAGGGCAAGCCGAGCTTCCCTTTTGCTTTAAAACCAATAAAAACCAGATTAACTAAACTTTAAACTTAATTAACTTAACTTTCATTAATTAATTAGCTAGAATATGGATTAACTTAATTAAATATAAACTTTAATTAAGCTTAAAATGAAGTTTAAACTATTAGTAATCACAATACTTGAGGGACGAGCCGAGCTCTCCCAGTTAGGTCAGAAAATCAAGCATAACTCGAAATCGAACCACCGAAGCACCAATTGTTTTGTGCTTATTTTAAAGAGGAAGACCTGCTGAGTTTGTTTATAAAAGCT
Organism: Trissonchulus latispiculum; assembly: GCA_030248195.1. NCBI lineage: Eukaryota > Metazoa > Nematoda > Enoplea > Enoplida > Ironidae > Trissonchulus > Trissonchulus latispiculum. Next base: position 13,402 of record JASAND010017728.1, read on the forward strand.
TTAACCTCTTTATCGATGTTAATTAATGTGAAACTTTTAATTAAAACCACTAGGACCATCCAAGTCTGGAGGCCTACTTGAACTTCAGTATGTGGCTTACGAAACGGCTTGTAAAATAAAATCGAACCACAGAAGCACCAATTATCTTGTGCTTATTTTGAAGAAGAAGAACTGCTGATTTGATTTATAAAAGTTTTAACCTAATTATTGATGTTAATTAACATGTAACTTTAATTAGAAACTTTGTGACCAACCAAATCTGGAAGCCAACATAAACTCCATAATGTGGCTTGTAAATCAACTTGTAAAATGAAAATGAGCCACAGAAAGGGTAAATATTTTTGGATATTCTGAAAGAGCAAAGCTTGCTGGTTTTAATGACATAAAAATTATACTAATTAATTATGTTAATTAACGAGTAATTAAGCAAAAACCATTGATATGGCTGAAACTTGAAAGTAACTTTGCAATCTCCGTATGAAGTTTGAAAATGGCTTGTAAAATTAAAACGAACCACAGAATAGGTTATTTTCCTTTTATAAATAGCAAGAACAGGTCTTAATCTATTCAGATATAATAAACTTTGATTGCATTTCGACGTGCAGTGAGTGAACACTGGCTTTCTTTCTGACCATGTTGGGTTGTTTTGGCCGTAATAGCAGAATCCCTTTAATTAATTTAAATTAATGAGTGGACCGTGCTCTGCACTAATCATTGACAGTCGTTCTACACCTGCCAATCCGCCTGGGGAGCGGCACCCAACGGGCCTCTACCTAGCTGTCCCGCAACAGCATAATTAGTAAAAGTTAACTGCCAGCTCGAAACAACCCAACTTAAGCTTGAAACTTCATTACTACAAATTTCCCCAATTAATTCATGTCTTAACTATGGCAATAATAAAAGATACAAAGACAATGGCAATCGAACGCATTCATTCCATAAGTTTCATTCCGTTTTCCAGCAGAATCCAAGATCGAAACTTCACAAGAAACCAAAACTATTCATCACATATTTAGCCTTTTTAAGTTATTTTGGGAAGCCGCTTATTACTCGGATAGATTGTTCAAAGACGTCGTTTTTTGGTCATGTCGTGTCCTAAATGCGTTCATTGGTTGGCACGCCGGCCGATTTGGATTGAAATACAAATATGATATTTTATTGAACAAATCCACATGACGGAAAATTCATTTTTATTACATATTTGATGATAAGATGAAGTTTCAAGCCGCACTGTTCTTTGACGACTTTTGCCATAAAATTACGTCCTCCTATAATGTATAACTAGTTATATATAATGTAACTACATGCCTATATAATGTAACTAGTTCTTCGTAATGTGTATTTAACTGCTTCACACACACACACACACACACACACACACACACACACACACACACACACACACACACACACACACACACACACACACACACACACACACACACACACACACACACACACACACACACACACACACACACACACACACACACACACACACACACACACACACACACACACACACACACACACACACACACACACACACACACACACACACACACACACACACACACACACACACACACACACACAAACAAACACACACACACATGCTTTCGAATGATGTCGTTGTGCTCTTCATTTTTGCTTGTCATCTTTTTAGCTTTTCCCTATTGTGATGCAACGCCAGTTTTTGGGCTCGACAACTTGTCATTTACAGAAATCAGCCAGCTTTCCAGTTTTGGCATCCAAAAGTTGTCATTTTTGCAGAAATCAAATAATCAGTTACTTCTTGAGCTACACAACCCTAAAATTAAGCTAAAGGTCTCAGTTTGAAGCTCTCATGGAGACCAATTATCGAGCCATGATAATCTTCCAGCAATTATTCAGGGCCAGGCCTAGGCCCCATACCCATTCAGATAGATAAAATTTGGTCAGAGACTACCCCTACATGCGAAAGCAACTGGGGTGTGGCATTAAGCGAAAAAGTAATAGTGGTTCAGAGTTGATGTATCCAAATGGAATCACCACCTTAAAGGTTATAAACGGTATACTTTTAGGAAAATGTAGAATTCAATGCTTATTGTTCAATCAGGGATGTAGTTGTTGCTAATTCAGTCAGCCAGCTTTATGGCTGAGTACTCTGAAATGTAATTTTATCATACAATTGCAGACAGTATATTGTTATATTTTAATTCTTAAAATTTTGAATTTTGAATTTCAGGTTTGCTTAAAATTTCGCGTTTGTCCTTAGAATGTCGAAACTCCTTGCTACAATATTACTGTTTTCACTATGTTATTTGTTAATCATTATTCCCGAGGTTTGCTCCAAGAAAATGGATTTATTAAACCAGGTAGGCCCACATCAGTTTTTTAGTAATTTAAGTTATTTTACAGAGGACATGGTTTGCCCGACCACCACTGAATTTATAGTTGCAACAACAAACTTATTAATTAACTTAAACTAACTTAATAAACTAAACTAACTAACTTATTAAAATTAATATTTATCTTACAACTGCAACAAAGTAAACAAGGACAGCCTTATGTTACCACAATATTTTTCTTTCATATTCATCATATTCATAAACTGTCTTGAACTCTATGGCCGCAAATAAGACAGGTGCCATTTGTAGGTTTGTCCTCTGCCGTTCACAGTAGGCAACGAATTATGACACTGAATGCGTTAAACAAAGTAGAACGAAGGCATTTAGGAAACGTTTTATGCTATCAAAAGTTTTGAACAGTGTAAAAGCGATAGGGCACAAACGCCTGTTATCTGAACTTGTTTGTGCTTTGTCGGGTGCGGATATGGACCTTGGACGGATACTGTTTGAAATAGAATTTGAATGTTATGATTTCTTATTATAATTTCTTAATTTCACGTTAGTATAACCAAGAGTACATAATACATAAGAGTGTGACAAGTGTCACACTCTATGTTATTAGCAGCTGAGCCATGCTCTGCGCGCTAACGGACCACCCCCTCCGTAACTGCGTACCTAGTGGACCCCCCGCAAATGAGTACCTAGTACGCAATTGCGTATGCTCACTTTTTCCAATAGCAAGTCAATTGGAAAATGATAGGTTTGTTTTGCGGGGGGGGGGTCAAATGATAGGTCATATTTGCGGGGGGGTGCCTCGCTATTGGAAAAAGTAAGCATACGCAATTGCGTACTAGGTACTCATTTGCGGGGCGGGGTCCACTAGGTACACAATTGCGGGGGGTGGCCCGTTAGCGCGCAGAGCATGGCTCAGCTGCTAATAACATATAGTGTGACGCTTGTCACACGCTTATGTATTATGTACTCTTGGTATAACATAGTGTATACGTCGTAGTCACATAGTATAATTGGGCACTTCATGAAGTGTTGACTAATTTCTGGCTTTTCATGTGTCAAACACCTAATAGTCTTAGGAACACATTTATTACACTAATCTGTTACGTCATTTCTGACTTTTCATGAAGTGCCAATGCCTCAATTGACATAATGAAATCCCGCAGTATACTTAATTCGGAACTAGTTCCCTCTATTCATGACGTATTGGACACCGTTTAGACAAAAGAGTCAATATAGAAATGGTTTGAAAACATTTTAATGACTAATTGCATGAAATTTCCTTGTAACAGTTAACCACTATTAAATCAATAGAGCGAATTAATATAGAATTATTGTATTAACGAATTAAACGAATGAATAATAGCTAATATTAATAATAACAAATACATAGAAGTTATCACAGGTGGACAAGGGGGGGGGGGAAAGGGGGGGAAATTTCCCCCCCCCCTCGGTGAAGTCGCCCACAAGGGGTCACGAAATTGCTCCCACAAGGGGTAAGAAAATTGGCCACAAGGGTCAGAAAATTGCCCAAAAATTAGGTTTTACGATTAAAATTTCCAAAAATTTCACTTAAAATAACTATTTTTAGCTAAAAAACGTCCAAAAAACGCGTTTTGTTTAAAAATCGCTGTTTTTTGTTAAAAAATGGCGAAAACCGCTTAAAAATCGCTTTAAAAAGTACCCCTAAGAAAAATCGCTCTCACAAGGGGTACCCAAATTTGCTTCCACAAGGGTCAGTGAAATTTGAACTCCCGTTCAGGTATGGAAGTTATGCCATCAAAGAAGGGTTTTCGTAAATTAAAAACAGAATAGATGTAGAACGAGTAAATTTTATAAAGAAATTAGCTTAAAACTATATCAACTCAGATTCCACTTAGACATCTGCATTAATGAATAAGCAGGGTCTCTGGTTTTCCATCACTGATGCTTCTCCTATTCAATATCTTTTAGCTTTTGAACCCAAGATGTATTGAGAAGCCAAGATAAGCGAACTTGCGGTTAAACAATATTACCATTCCTTTTATGTCGCGTGCAAATAGTGTTCCCGTGCAAATAGTAATTTGCATCAAAAAATCGTTATAAAGGAATTAGCTTAATATTATATCAACTTAGATTCCACTTAGACATCTGCATTAATGAATAAGCAGGGTCTCTCGTTTTCCATCACCGATGTTTCTCCTATTCAATATCTTTTAGCTTTTGAACCCAAGATGTATTGACAAGCCAAGATAAGCGAACTTGCGGTTAAACACTATTACCATTCCTTTTACGTCGCGTGCACATAGTGTTCCCGTGCAAATAGTAATTTGCATCGAAAAATCGTGTAAATGACAATCTGCATGGCAAGTTCCTGTGCAAATTACTATTTACACGGGAACCGTCATCCAAGTGCACTAAAATGCTAATTTCAAGACTTGTTCCAGGATCAAAGCATTAACATACCTTGTTTTGTTTACGAAAAAAACTGCGACATTCCGCAAACATATTCAGCCTATAGTAGAAATTTTCAGTTATGTGATGTGAAGGTTAAATTTTCAGAAAATTTCAAAAACTTTCAGCCAACAACTCAAGATAAATCTTTCAAACTGTAACTATTTACAAAAAACCACAATAACAATTTATAGCTCCCATATTGTGATCTCTATTTGTGAAAGTGACTGAGAAATATAATCACTTTTTAAAGAAAGAAGAATGAAATCACTATGTTTTGAACTATGTCTGTTAAATATGCTGACTTTCAGTACCAACTACTTTATCGCCATATATATTGTATCGGTTATCTTTGGAACATAGTATGGAACTTTACTGACCTTAAGCTAAAATGAGCTCTGAAATTCGGCAAATGGTGCCGAAACCCGGGACACATTCAACGAAAAGAATGAAGCTACCAGTACTTCAATTGAAACTGAAGCTACAAGATGGAAACTTTCTTGATATTACTGCCAATGAAGTACCAACTATGATTTGCTCAGTCCAAAGAAGTCCCGTCAGTCCTCATCTTCTACACTTTTTGAGGGGCTACAGTTGCAGACTCCTTGCCGTCCACAGTTGAGACGATTAAAATCTGTCTTCTTATTGGAAACAAATATTACTGCGACATAGTAGAACCAGAACGAAGACAGATAGAAACAAATCTTGTTCTTCTGAAATCTCGCATTGAATGGATTTTGTCAGGAAGGACAGGCAAGACGATCGAGCAAGATGTGGATTTGCAAGATTCTTCAATGTCTCTCCTTTGACCAGTAGATGCTTCTTCGACATATCAGATAAGCACGGATGATATTCTGGAAACATTCTGAAAATTGGTTGTCGTGGGTATCACAGATTACGAAAAACGACTGAAGACGACGAAGCGATCAATAACTGCTTGGACACTGTGAAAATATCACCTGGTAGGAACGAAGTGACATGGCCCTTAAAAGAAAGCCATACAAACATTTCGGACAACTTCCAACTGGCGCTTGGCGCTTGCGGTCTTCACAACGAAGACTGAAACAGTTTCCCGATGTTATGAAAAGATACAACGACACCATTCAGACACAGTTGGATCTTCAGATAGTAAAACGTGTCAACCAGGAACAAAAAGATGGCCCGGTTACATACTACATTCCTCACCATTGTGCCATCAATATGAATAGACCAACCACAAAACAAAGAGTCGCATATGATGTCTCTACAAAAAGTGAAAGTCGCCTGAAAAGCGGACCTGTGATGCTTCAGAACCTATATGAACTTCTCCTGCAATTTCGCCTCTGCAAAATTGGCATACTCAGCAATATAGAGAAAGCAGGTCGGCTTGCAGTTGCCAGACAGGGAAGTTACAAGGTTCCTGTGGCTAAAGGATGTAAATGGACCCGTGTCGGACGATAGCTTGATTGTCCATCGCTTCCGAAGAGTACCGTTTGGTGTAGTTTCAAGTCCTTTCCTCTTGTCAGCAACAATTGCCCATCACCTGAAGTCACAAGGGACATACTTAAGAATATATATGTGGGCAACGTGTTTGGATTAAAGGACTCCCTGAGAGATGCCAACATATATCTACAGAAGCTAAGCGGCTCTTTGAATTAGCATCCATGAACCTGCGTGAATGGATGTCGAGCTCTGATGAATTCTTTTCTGCCCTGCCAGAAAACGACAAAGCCACAGATAGAAACGTCAAAGTCTTGGGAATTTTATGGAACTCCGCGGAAGACGTGATTTCAGTGAAGGCAACAAAATCCAACGATGAATTGGAGAAGGCGACTAAAGGAAAGATAGGTCACTGCGTTGCAAGGGTCTACGCTCCTCTAGGACTTTTTGCGCCAGCTGTTATCACAGCGAAGATTTTAATGCAGGAGCTATGGAAGAAGCAGCTAAACTGGGACGACGAGTTACTTGATGGCTCATTGGATAAGTTGAAATCGTGGATTGAGGACATCGGAAACTCTCAGAAATTAAACTGCTAAGGCAGATCGAGCCGCTGTCCGACGACATCGAGTTGCACTGTTTCTATGATGCCTGAGCAAAGGCATTCACCACCTGTGTCTACGTTGTATCAGGATCAAAATTTAAGACGACTGCAGATTTGTTCTACTGTAAGACAAGATTTGCTCCAATTAATGCGCCTATCAAAAGATTTTGAGTACACCATTATAGCAAGTTTCCGCAGAACCAACATAGTTGCAATTCCAGCTAAATTCCAGCTCTGTTGCAGCACGAAATTTGCAGCAATCAGTTAGTTAGTATTACATTTAGAAAGTCTTATATAAGGGGACTCTAAAGCACCACTTAAAGTTAAGGGTCACCTTGCCAGGCAGGCTACTGAAAAAGTGCTCGAAAAAATCGGAATTCAGCTGGCTAGTTTTTCATACGTCTAATCTGCGGAAACTCGCTATAATGGTGTACTCAAAATGTTTTGATAGACGCATAAGGAAATCACACTTCCGCGTTTGGAGTTGATGGGTATGCCAATTGGAGTGAGAGCTTTAAAATTTGTGAACGAAGAGTTGAGATGAAACGTTGAAAGAATAGTGATCTGGAGCGACTCGAAGTGCTGCGTGTATTAGGTGAAGTCTAAGAGAATTCAGCTAGTATTCATTTATAATCGTCTAAAAGAGATTCGTTCATTGGCTGATGCTGAGCTCCGATACGTTCCCACCGACCACAATCCGACAGATTGGCCGACGGGGTGAGAAGACTGTTGAAGAACTTATTCAGTCAAGTTTCTGGTGGCATGGCCCGGAATGGCTCCAGCTTGGAGAAGAATCTTGGCCGTCACAGATTGGATTGGATACGGATCGTCAGAATAAAGACGTGGCTAAAGATGGAAAGCCTGCTCAAGTGTCATGCACAACTTTTCATGTCAAGAAAGATGATTGTTTTGACGTAGAACGATTCTCCAACTTGAATGCCTTGCTGCGAGCAACCGCACGGGTTCTGCGCTTGAAGGACAGGTTATTGAAGAAACCTATTTTGGGCCATCTGCAGTCAGATGAAATTTCATCGGCTAGAAAATTCTGGAAAACTCGAATTCAACACAACTCCTTTCGTTATATTACAGAAAGTCTAAAGGGTGCCAAGAAGACAGCCTTGGATACAGTGAACAAGCTATCATTGTTCCCAGCAAATTTATTCCCGACTTTTCACCATGGATGGGTGGATGCTACGACAGATTGGTGAAGTCCGTGAACAGAAACTTACGAAAGTCCATAGGCACTCAGTTCCTAACGTTTGCACAACTGTGGACCACAATTACTGAAATAGAAGCAATGCTAAATTCCAGGCCACTTACCGTAGTTGATAATGATGCGGATGTTGCCAAAAGATGCTTACTCCTGCAGATTTCTTAACCATTAACCCCTAAGACTGGGGCAGTTGATATCCCGGACTTTCAGAATGATTCCCCTGTTGAGACTAGGACAACACAAGATTTCCTTCTCCGGTGGAAGAAAGGTCAGGACCTTCTGAACAGATACTGTAACAGATGGAGGATAGACTATCTGCTTAGTCTACGAGAGCACGCTAGAACAACAATCACAAGAAATCAGGTTCATGCCATTCCAAAAATTGGGGACGTTGTACTCATTAAACAATCCGTTCAGCCACGCGGACGCTAGAAAATTGGACGAATACGAGAAACCGTGAGAGCAGCGATGGCCAAATTCGGTCGGCCATTGTTCAGACAAAGACAGGACGACTGATACAAAGATAATTACCATTACTTTACCCTATAGAACTTGGCAAGGTAGAAAACACAGAGGGAGCAGTCGTAGTTCCAACACCTCCATTTCGCTCTCCTCATGGTACTCCTTTCCCATCTGCCGGACGGTGGATCTACCCCATCAGACATCCCTATCGACAACAGTCAACCGGTCCCACCGGGTTCTCTCGGGCCACCCGGCTCCAAGCACAATGGTCAGCCTGTCATACAGGGCTCGCATGAGTTTCCGATTTTAAGCGAAGTCAACAAAGCAAGATGATGAATTACCCAAGATTGACTGAAGAAAACGCCTTCAACGAAAGGCAGCAATAATGACCAAGGAGAAGATAGAAGACCTTGTTCGCTGAGAGTGTGAAAGTGACTGACAAATTTAATCACGTTTTAAAGAAAGAAGAATGAAATCCCTATCTTTCAATTACTACTTACATTACTACCAACTACTTTAATTCATCTTCAGTACAGCATTCACTATAGCCATTGTCACCATATAGATTGTATCGGTTATCTTTGGAATATATTATAAAACAGCCATAATGAGCTCTTAAATTCGGCAAATGGTGCCGAAACCCTGGACACATTCAACGAAAAGAATGAAGCTACTGAAGCTTTTTCAGAAAATTTCAAAAACTTTCAGCAAAGAACTCAATAAATCCTTCAAACTGTAACCATTTACAAAAAAACCAGAATAACAATTTATGGTTCCAATATTGTGATCTCTATTTGTGAAAGTGATTGAGAAATATAATCACTTCTTAAAGAAAGGGAATAAAATCACTATGTTTCGAACTATCACTGTTAAATATGCTGACATTCAGTACCAACTACTTTATCGCCAAATAGATTGTATCGGTTATCATCTTCGGAATATATTATGTAACTTAATGACATTAAGCCAAAATGAGCTCTGAAATTCGCAAAGTATATTTTATTCTGCTGGCTCTTAAGAAATTATTTTATGCTAAAAAATATCCTTGCATAAATTTTCCTGGGTAATCTAACGGGATTAAAACTAAGAGGTGTGTAGTGTATACCCAATACCCTCATAGAAATACGTACCGAGGGCGTTTAGAATGTTTTGAAATTGTCTGCAAAAAATATATTTTATATAATTGTTTAGTTATGTCTAATTTTCAATATGATTGAAAGAGGTGGTCCTTATCCTTATCTTTATTATTATTATTTTCATTTTATTTATCTATTCCTAATTTATCCATAAAACAAGGCTTGAAACAAACATTTGAATGCATTTGCACGATAGTTCCCGCGATGGTGATTAGCTGAAATAAGGGACATTGTTTAAAAATTCATTGCTGGCGCAATATAAGGCGTAACAACAAAAGCTTTATATCGTTGGATTCAGCTCAACTTGAATTTTATGATTATGTTATTTTTACTCACTTTTGCTAAATCTGCTTTGCCGAAATTTTTGGTCAAAAAGTGGTATTTTTAAAAAAAATCGGCTTTCGAATTTTGAAATACCACATACATCAGGTGAAAGCGGGCGCCTAGGCGGTCCTGAAAATCTAATCGTAAAAATTTTCCGTTGAGCGAGTCGCGAGTAATAACCAGTCAAAGTTGCAAAAGGCGGCAAACATCAAAGGAAATGGAAAAACAAAATTTGGAATGAAATGCTTATTTCTCAACCGATTTTTTTTGTTCTGGTGTCAATCGATGCGTCTTCGGGCGGGAAAATGTTTCCGAAAGATTGAGCTGCATGGCTTGAACGGTCCGAAAAAATTTCCCGAAAAACCGATATTTTAAAATTTTTGACATTTCAAAAAATTTCAATTTCATAAAAATGTTTGTGAAATTCCTACCTCAGCTGCCTGGACCTGGGTAGAAATCTAGAGGCGGAGCGACTACAGGTTCCTAGACCGGGCCTATTCTAATAATTTACCTAAATTCTACCTACCTAACTAGTCACTACTTCTTACCAACTACGATCACCAATTCAGATTACAAGGCTTTACCGGCATAAAATTAAATCATACGATGAATATAAAGGAATACAGACTAGGGGCAGCCACTCCACAGACGAACAACCAACAAGACTGAACTGATGGATCAGATCTAGCTGATCAAAGTAGCTAACAGACTAAAGACTGTACAAACAGCAACCATCAATTTTAGTGTTTGTTTTTAAGATTAAGTTGCAACACTTGTTTTTAGTTGATTCTCAACATCCTCCCCTGGATAGAAAAATTTTAGCGCCTGCTAAAATACAAGATGGAGAAGAGAATGCTACCGTAATTCAATAGTGGAAAGTTAAAAAGAATTTCGAAGTTAAACATAGATCTCACACAATTCCCATGAGACCAGTTATGAGGCACGTATCCTGGCACGTTTACCCATGGTTAAAACAAAGAACCACAAATAGAAGTTAAGAGAAATTAAAGTTAGAAAATGGTAGCAAAGTGGAAGTCATAGACAGGCGAAGTATAGCGAAACACAGGGAGAATAAAGTAAACGAAACAATACTGTAAGTAGTTGCAACCAAACTAGGTATAGCGAAAGTAAGTAATCAGAAATAGAAAAGACAGAGAACGACCCACAGAGAAAAGGTAATATACCCAAAAATCCACTAGAAATATAAAACCGTAAAAAGTAGAAATACAACAATTATTCATACATTCATCGGCCTTCAACAATCATACTTACATACATACAAATCAAACACGCATTATATCAATTTTTAGAAAACACACAATACAAAGTTTACGGCTAATCACTACTATACAAAACTACAAGAAAACTACCTAAACTATACAAAGTTCACAAAATCCTTAGCTAACAAATACAAGATTCACAAATACAAATCGTAGATAGGTTAATTTTCGTTACATCATATATCAAACTACCTTTCAAAAGTCAAAAACTAACCTAACTAACCACAACATAGCATTCAATATCCTAACTAAGCTATACAACAAAAAATTATCCTATGCACGACAAACAAATAATCAATACATATAAAATGAGGTAAAGACTATTGTAAACAAGGAAAATTTCTTCTATTGTAAACCGTTTTTAACCTAAAATTTTAAAGATCAGCGCACGGACCTTCCTCCGCCGCATAAAAAATAAAGATCACCTGATCTTTCCAAGAAAGCAAGAAAAATACGTATAT
>JASAND010017729.1:0-14329 GCA_030248195.1 Trissonchulus latispiculum
TTTTTATTGGTTCCATTATTATTTGATTGGTGGTTTTATTAGTAATAGTTTTGTAGTAATGATTATGCAACTGATATTATCTTACCATTTCCGTGTTTAATTTTATATAAATTGCTAAAGTTGACATTAGACGATCGGACTGAAGGTGCAAAACCATAAATCAATGTAGAATTTATGATTTGATTGGCTTTACATTGTGTGTGCAATTGAAGCTGGGATGGTCGTGATGTTGTTAATAAGTGTATGTGCGGTGTGTGAAACACATGATGCTTCGTCGTTTGTGCAATCATGTGTTGCAGTGATGAGCTCTATTATTCATGAGGGTTGGGCACTGCAGATGGACTCGGATCATGTATGGAACTCGGAGATGGTCTTTTTGTTGGTTATGATGCTCCGGATTGATGGGTGTAATAGGTCATCATATGGGGATGATGTTGTTGTTGACGTGGTGTGCGCAAATGCACATTTATGGGATTTATTGATTCAAATATGTGGCTTTTCGGCGACAATTGTTGTCTGTTGGTTCGGTTTGAATCGCCGTAGAAGGATGTTCGATTAGATCAACTCTTTGAATTTTGTTGTTCTGATGTCAAAGTTAGTAATATGGTGGTGGAATAATTCATATTTATGACGAACTTCTTGTTAGTTTTTGTTGTCGATGAGTGAATTTATGAGCATGACATAATATGCTTGTGTGAACATTTTCGCAAACAAACAGCTAAAGGCGTTCTTTTCACAACTTTGTCTTGAAAATTTTCAAATTGTGCTGAAAAATCTTTGTATTGAAAAACTGTAGTCAAAAATGAAAAAGTTCTGGAATTCCCAGCGGTGTTCTAGATTTTTTTAATTTGACGTTAATGAGAGATATCGGAGATGCTTTCTCTTGTGTATTATTTTTGCTTGCAGTTGATGAAAAATTTGTGCTGGTGTTGGAGTTAATATGGCGGAATTTCATTGAACGCAGTTATTCTTATTAGAATTCAGCACTCATTGGACCATCTGTGGAGATAATTGAAGTGTTAAGGATATAGTTGATTGAGACATTTGAAAACTATTTCATTCAAACTACAATAAACATTTGTCTACTTCTTGTTGACTGGACATTGACAGTATATGCTTCTTAATCTTACAAATGTCTCCCTGTTCATTTAGATCAGTTACAATTCATTCAGATTTTCTTCATTAGTGAACAGAAGAGTTTAAGTACATTTTTGATCTTAGAATCAGCACAATAAATACATTTGAAGTTTCCACTCAAGCCTTCGTTTCTTTTAGTTCCAATATACAACCATTCTACCATTTTAATTACCATGTAAATAAACTCATTAAATTGAAGTAGAAATTAAAATTTGGTTTTTCAATAACATCAGCAGGGATGAGTTATGTCATAGCGACTTTTCTTCCAGACATTCTGATGACTTTTATAACGTTGATTGGACCAGTCTTCTGTAATAGAAAGTCCATTGAAGTCCAAATTAAACTACTACTTTCTTCCAGATTCTACATGGCTTTAATTGTAAGTAAAGTTAATATTGTAGGTAGTGATGAATGATTCTTTCCTTGTATTGGCTGTTAGTTTTTTAACTAATCAGACTAAAGTTTAATTTTACCGAAACATGGCTTGTCTAGTAACTTTTGTCTAAGTTTTTATTTTTATAACTCGAACTTAAAACTAAAAACGTTCTTTTTCATAACTTTATCTTAGAAAATTTTTTTATAAATTATTACTGAAGAAAAATCTTTAATATATTTAACAGCCAGCAATCAAAAACAGAAAAAAGTTTCCAGATTACAAGCCGTGTTCTTAAAATTACACCTTTTGTTTAAACATTCCAATAGAAGGATACTATCAAGAATTATTTTTCCCTACGTAGCATTAGCTTTGCTGCCAGATTACGGTAAAATTTGTGCTGGTATGGAGACCTAAATAGGCAGAGTTCAATTTGACCTTGAATTTACCTTCTCTATTGTTAAGAGAGTCCAACTCAACCCGGCAGGGAGCCACTTAACGAGTCATTAAGTCATTAAGGATTAAATTTTGTTGGGTACCCACGAGAGGCACAGAAGCCTATGCAATATTTGTACAATTAGACTACTAAATAACAAACATTTATACATCCCTTATACAACAATTGAATGAAACGCACTCATATCAACTGGGATGCAAACATTCAGCACAAATCACAAATATACCTCAATTCTTTCTTATGATCTGATCCGCAGTGCTCCAGCAGTGCTCGCAACACTTCGTTGAAACAGAAGAATTTCACGAGTCACCACACGATCATACAAGTCAATATACAATGCCATTCATACAGTTTCACACACACTCAAACATACAATTTCTTAGCTAATAACTACCTAACTAATCCTAGCTTTAATTACACATACATAATGTAAAGCTAATTATTAAATTTAGTGAAATTAAATTTAGTTTTCTGTGCCTCTCGTGGGGACCCAACAAAATCTAATCCTTAATGACTTTTCTTCCAGCGTTAAGTGGCTGCCTGCTGAGTAAAGTTGGACAGTCTTAACAATAGAGAAGGTCAATTCAAGGTCAAATTAAACTCTGCCTATTTAGGTCCCCACACCAGCACAAATTGTAGATAAAGTTAATGTTACGTAGTGATGAATGATTCTTTCCTTGTATTGACTGTTAGTTTTTTAACTAATCAGACTAAAGTTTAATTTTACCGAAACATGGCTTGTCTAGTAACTTGTGTCTAAGTTTTATTTTTATAACTCGAACTTAAAACTAAAAACGTTCTTTTTCATAACTTTATCTTAGAAAATTTTTATAAATTATTACTGAAGAAAAATCTTTAATATGTTAACAGCCAGCAATCAAAAACAGAAAAAAGTTTCCAGATTACAAGCCGTGTTCTTAAAATTACACCTTTGTTTAAACATTCAATAGAAGGATACTATCAAGAATTATTTTTCCCTACGTAGCATTAACTTTGCTTATAGATTACGGTAAAATTTGTGCTGGTGTGGAGACCTAAATAGGCAGAGTTCAATTTGACCTTGAATTGACCTTCTCTATTGTTAAGAGAGTCCAACTCAACCCGGCAGGGAGCCACTTAACGAGTCATTAAAAGTCATTAAGGATTAAATTTTGTTGGGTCCCCACGAGAGGCACAGAAGCCTGCAAATGTACTGTTACGTAAGAAATCTAGGTTTAGGCTCAGTTTAGCAAATATGCAAATGAGGTCAGGGCTATAGAATCTACGGTCACGGGGACCCCGTATTAGGTCCTTCTCTCCTCAGTCTGAAACAGGATGTCCTCGATTCGTTCGCGTAGGCCACTCTTTGTCAAGGGTGCGGACGAATCGCAAGAAAAAGAATCCTTTAAATAGTCAGTCTCATTGCCAAATTAATGCAACTTTTGCTTAAAATTGCCACCTTCTGAATTCCTGTGCAAAAGACATGATAATATTACGTAAAGGTCTGTGGCGAACGCTGTTTTTAGTTAGATTCGTTGCATTTCCGTTTCCAATGTCAGTACATGCTGTTACTGCCATTTTAGCCAATTCAGTCGTGTTGGATTCGTATTGTTCATAATAATGACCGCAATCGTGGTCTAACACCGTTTCATGTCGGTATCACGTTTAAAGACAAAAGTTAGTAAAACCCTGTTACGCATCGGTTAGCAAGGATAAAAAATTAGCCTTGCTCAGTTAACGACAAATACAAACTCAGTTCACGACGACTAATCACAAATGGTAAAAACAGGCATCAACAAATTAGCAATTTCAATTAAGTCGTAATTAATGATGTACCTGAAGTAAGCAAAGATAACAATTAGTTACGTAAGTATTATGGATAGTTTACTAGAACCATCTTCTGATAAAGGCAAAATTACCAGATTCAGGAATTCAACCAGTTTTCGAGTTTAACAATTGCTGTAACAGGAAGTTGTTACCTTCATCATTTGGAATCAAGAAAATGGAGGTTCCACGTTCGATTATTGTGTTTTCACCAAAGCGATACGTTAACTCTCTTCAAAATCAATTAATATTCACTAGGAGTAGGAAGTTGTTACCTTCCTCCCAGAATCTAGAAACAAATGGCCCTAGTTTCGACCAATTTTTAGCCAAGTTGATGTTTCTTGTGTTAACTGAGCCAAATGGGCACTTATCTGCTTTTAAAGGGCCCAAAACTGTACCAATTTCATATTATGGGTTTTAATCGTACGGGAGCAGACTGTACAAAGCGAAATCAAGCTTAAATCATCATTTCATGATGTAATTGCAATTTCTTGCACGGGAGTGCAAGAAATTGCCAGAAAAAAACCAGTATTTCGCTCAAAGCTAATTTCAAGCGTTAAGATTTTGTTGAAATCATTCAAAATTACTGATGATTCGCCTAAAATTCAAGTTTTCACAGCCATTTCGAATTTACAAGTTCACCTCAAGTTCAGAAAGCCATAATGTGAGTAATGGTTGCTGGGTTCGAGTCCCGCCCTATAACTTGTACTAATGGGTTTTAACCCATTTGATTCAGGTGCGGAAGAAGAGTTTGGTCCTGCCCAAATTTGACGTCTCGTATTTGAATCCTCTGAAGCCTGTAGTCAGTATCATTAATTTCGGATCGAATCTTGTTGGAATCAGTAGACAGTATCGTATCAGTTTGGACTCGGAATTCTGGAAGGTACATTGGAGACCAATTAGTCAGATCGATAGTTAAGGTAGAGACATTCCTGAACAGCACCTAATCAATTGTGGGAACTAAAACCGACTAGTGAACCTTAATTTGTAACATTTAAAAGAATCAAAATTGTGTGCATCGAACTGAACTTTATTGCTATTCTATCAAAATATGGGTTTCATCATTATGTCATTCCTCACCATCGAATCGGGGGTTGTTATCCCCCTGTCTCTGGCTTAAGCCATCCAGTAGTTCACATTATTCGTAAGTATAGAAGAATTTAAAGAAGAGATTAAAAGCAAATTAGTACTTGAACCCCATAACCGGACCAGGATACCCCCAACCGGACCGACCCTTGAATTGTCCCCCCAGGTGACCGAATAGCATCCGAAAGTGCTATTGTTACTAGCATTTTGGGCTCTACCAAAAACCGGAATCTTTGTACTACTAACACCTTTAATCTAGTTAATTTAAATTGTTCTGTAGCTTTCTTTATTAGTTTTATATTGTCCTTGGTAAGGAGGTCGGACAAAAAGTTTTTGTCTACAAGCACGAACACAAGCATATAGGGACCGCACGATAGAGTTTAGTAATAGGTCTAATATTTAGTTAGTCAGTTAGAAAAGGAAGAAAGGAAGAAACAGTCGAGCTAAGTTAAAGCGGTAAAACCTTGTCCCTAATAATAACAATAATTAATATTTTGGACAAATCGAGTACTGGCAACTCTGGCAAACCATATTCTGTTTGTCTATAGTAACTGAATTTTGTCATTACCAATTATTCATATCGCATACTGTTTGTAGTTGTTTTGCTCCTCGTACGCATTGTAATAATCTCCATTATTGTCATTGTTATTATCAGTATTATTATCATTATTATTATTATTAAACTATCGTACCCTATTACCGGATTTGCCAACTAGGACATAAGGATCAGATCAAACTCGGATTCAACTCCCCAGCACAAGTAAGTGACTAAATTGAACCCGTGGTCCCTACAAAGATATCATCATCATCATCATTCTAGGATCTTGATTTGATAATCAAGATCTACAATCAGTGTTCTTTGATACAGGCCTGATTCATCACGCTTTGGAAAGCAAGTGCCGACCCCGCTTGCTACTGATACCGATTGGATCCCTACCTTCAACAAATGGACTCACACCAAGACCCCAACCAGGTTGACTGCAAGGAATTCTCAGTTTTGGACACACCACCTCCTGAGGATCCTGTGCCTAAGTTTATCTCCACCGATAAACGCGTCAACCTTCCGTGTACTCGAAGTGGTTGATACCCAGAGTCAGACGTAATAGACTATTCCGGAATAATCTCTTAGTTGGAATCCCAATCGTACTCACTTCATTACACAAGTCATTCATTTCGAACCGTTTTCAACGTGTTAAGATTGATAACAATTATTCCGAATGGATGCCAGTTGCTAGTGGGTACCCCAAGACTCAGTACTTGGTCCGCTTCTGTTTCTTGTGTATGTTAAAGACTTGCCTGATGTTGTTAATCTCATGAAAGTAAGAATGTTTGCTGATGATGTAAAGCTGTTTGGATAAGTGGGAACTGCTTACTCCCGCAACAATATCAGTTTGACATTGATAGAGTTTTTGAATGGGGGGAGGTTGATTGGTAAATGCAGCTGAATACTTCTAAATGTGGTACACTTTGGTAGAAATAATCCAGAATTGATGTACCAGATTAATGGCGAAAATAGATCTGATTTAAACTCTGTGAAGGACTTCGGTGTAAATTTTACCAGTGATTTTATATTTAAGGAACATATGGCTACTGTTAAGGTGGTAGTACCACTACCGCGGTAAACTTTGAACAGATACTATGAACTAAAAACTTAATCAATCGACTTGAAATTTGGCACATTTGTTCTTTATCATGTTTTGCATCAAATGCTCTTGCCTGCATCGTTGTAGGGGCTGGCTTCCTGTCTACACAGGAGGAAATGTATTAAAGGTTTTGAATTTAAATATCTCCTTCCATAGGTTAACACGGGGGGATATGGGGGGTCCAAGCCCCCCCACAACCCGGACAAGGTACAAGCCCTATCGCCACCAGGGGCAAGGGGTAAGGAAAAATTGGGCAAGGAGTAAGCAGAAATTTCCGGAAAAAATAGGTATTCGCACCAAAATTCCAAAAAATTTCCGGCTTCGCCGGAATTTTTTACTAAAATTTGCTATTTTTCCAAAAAATGGATCAAAATCTTGAAATTTTTTTCTAAAATTTGTCAATTTTCTTCAATTTCTTTAAAAATTTTGAGTTTATATTACTATTAGCGTTAATTTATGCTTGTGGTACAAGCCCCCCTCGAAAATTTCGATTCAGGTTCAAGCCCCCTCAGAATTTTCTTGGGACAAGCCCACCCCCAGGATCCAACCTTATGTTACTGTATGTCTCCTTCATTCCTTTATGAATTTGTTTGGAATTTTCGATACAAGCTTGATTAATTTATACGCTCCGGCCGTTTTTTTAATTTTTCGTAAAACTGCATTTTCAATTTTTTAGCTCATTTTGAAATATTGTAAATTCTATATCTTGCTTAATACTGCGTTTTTTCAAAAACAAAGAAAACGGCCTGAGCGTATGCAGATATAAATCATATCTGGAAAATTTGGTCAAGTTTGGTTGAAGCAGTGACGAGAAAATCAAAAACATAAATTTCGCAACTTTTCATTGTTTACTTTAGTTTTGGGAATATGCAATGCTTTCAAGCAGCTGCAAAGTGTTTTCTGTTAAATAATACACAAAAGTAACGCAGCGACAACCGGTAAAACCCAATAGATTGAATTTTAGGATAAATTGTTCTTGCTTTACATTGATTGATTTACGGTCAACGTAATTCAGCTGTATATTCAACAGCTTGTAACTTTCGATAGAAACCATGTACAGAAGAGATATGCACATCATTTTAACGCGCTTTTTGTGCTCTTTCACGTGGTTGAGTAAAATTTAATATATAAAGCTTAAATAAAATTTTGGTTATTTGCGCATGCGCAAAGCCACGATGGTAGCTAGCCAATTGATGCACTCTCTGACACCAAGATTTTGCGCAAAGATAGTTTGCCTAGCAGTCTTGCTTTACCCAATGTTTTGTCAGGATTGCTTTACCAATGGAAAAATTACGTAGAAAATATCGGTAGCGGTACTACCACCTTAAAGCAAATGCATGCAAACGTGTAGGCATTATATTTGCTGTCTTTGAGTGTAGAGATTTAGCTTTTATGGTTAAGCTCTTAACGTGCTATGTACGACCGATATTGAAATATTCATGTCAAATTTGGTCTCCGTACACTCTTACCGATATTGAATTGATAGAAAATGTACAACGTAGTTTTACAAAAAGATTACCAGGACTTCGCAACTTAACTTATAGCGAAAGACTTGATATATGCAAACTGCAGTCACTCGAACTTAGGTGGATATTATTTGACTTAGAGTTAATGTACAATATTGATGTCGGCAATATTCGTGGCTTATTTGATGTCTATTTTACTTATGCTCCCCAGATTGGGACTAGAGGTCACCCATACAAGCTCTCAGGAAAAGTCTGTAGTACTGTACATGCTCAATCTATCTTTTTCCTGCCTGCTGCGCCTCAGCGCAACAGGTCTCTTCTGTTTGCTCTGCCATCCAGGTTCCAAGCATTTAAACACAAAAGATAGGAATTTACACGAATGCATGTAATCAATGCTTTAAGATGGCAGAGCATGCTTTGCACATGAGATTCTATTTTTAAATTCTTCATGAGCGATGATTCATAAATTAAACAGGAATCAGAAATAAGAGAAATTAAGTCGGAATAAACTGGTTTCTTTTGTACTAACAGTGGAAACTCGCTGACAGGTTTTTGCACAAAGACGCTTATCGTTTTTGCGCATGATGTAGATACAGAACCTTTAGATTTATATTAAGCTTTCAGATACAAAAGATAAATGCTTCTATACTTGCAAAGTTTGTAGCTGTGTTTCTCTTTCACTCCAATGAGCACACAACAATTGGTAAACTCAAAAAGATGGTATCCGATATATAATTTCGTTAATGCAGCAAGGTCAACTTCAGCATTAACGTGGGCTGCGCAGCAGGCCTACAGTTTATAAAACTGTAACTCTGTAAACGTTTAATCTTTTGCACACAATATTGCTTGTTTAATAGGGTGGTTAATGTTTGAAATTTTTTACCATCCGAAATTTTTGAATCACCTAACGGGTGCATCTCGCTTAGAAGTTTCAAATCGAAATTGAATAACATGCAACCGCTTCTATGGAATTTCATCCGAGGGCGCGCGTTCAGGGAATTAAATAAATTCCTGTGCGCTCTACTTATTTGCATCATTCGTTTTTGTATGTACGTATATGCTCAAATTTTCTTCTATTACATATAAATATATGTACCAGTTTCGTTATGTATTAATCTGTTGCTACTAACACGTCCTCTGCCACATGGCCTGAGATAAAGGTCGGAGGAGGTTCTATCTAACATAGGAGCATCGGCACTAGGGATACTGTCACAACCTTGTTAGTGTTTTTGTGGGCCGGTCCATTTAAGTAAGAAACGACTTTACTTTTCTTGACTTGAAATCCCGCCAACAATTCAACCTGGAAAACGAAAAGAAGATGGGCCCAAACTAGCCCTGCTTTAGACAGCTAAGGAGCACATAAGACATAAGATCACATTGCGGTTCATAAAGCCCGGTTCACGATGGAGTGCTTTGTGCTTTGGGTTTTGTGCTTTTGTGCTTTAGTGCTTTGTGCTTTGTGCTTTCCCGGTTCACGATGCACTCTTGTGCTTTGTGCTTTGTGCTTTGTGCTTTTGGGCTTTGAGTGTGCTTTGGAAATCTTCAACATTGTTGAAGATTTAACAAATTGCTTTTGTGCTGGCCAATCAAAATCGAGCTGAGCCTTTCCATTTCTTCTGGACGAAGTTTTTTGTTTGATTGCTGCCAAGTTTAACGTTGGTTTTTTGGAGTTAAGTTAATTGTGATTGCTATCAACATGCCATGTCATCAACAGGATGAAACACTGGTGGAAGCTGTCAGAAAACGGGATTTCATCTATGATTTCCAGAACAAATTACACAGTGATTCCCAAGCCATGAGAAATGCATGGACTGAAATTGGTGAAGAAATTGGAAAGCCAGGTAAGTTTTCAAAATGTTTCAAAGTATTGTTTCAATTGAAGACTTTTATTGTATGCTTGGCTGAGTTCAAAATGTTTTTAAGTTAGAAATCCCTCTTAGCTTTTTGATTTTGGATAGGAATTGGTTCTGTTAATTAAGGGGTTTTGAAATTTGGAGCATTTTTTCCACTTTTGTTTCGAATTTTTATTATTTTGCTATTTTCATAGTAGCAAGAGATCCACGTTGATAGCAACTGTAGCTTTATGTTTGCTTAAGCTTTGTTATCCTTAATACATACCAGGTTTTGTTTTAGCTGAAGCATGCGAAAAAAGATGGAAATATGTGCGTAACTATTTCAATCGTCAGTTACGCAACTTTAAGAAGAAACGTTCTGGAGATGCAGGTCCTCCCAAGCGAAGCCCATGGGCTCTTTTCGAACCATGCAGTTTTTGAAAGATTACGTCAGTGCAAAGCCGTAAGTAATAACATGCTACAATAATACTACAAGATTGGTACTTACAGTCGGTTATGGTTTTGGATTTTTTAAATTTTAGTCATGTTATGTTGCATACTTTATCTGCTTGCATTAGCATTCGAATAGAGCCCACATGGACCGAATTTTGCGACCTGTTCAGCCAGTGATCAATTTTCTTAGGCTGTCCCGCACCTGTAAGGTTAAGGTCAATGCCCTACCTGGCACAAGATGTCTAGGCCCGCGACCCGGTTGCAGACTGGGGCGAGCCGGGCCTCGGGCCGCAGCACAAACCTTCGTAGATTGATCAGACTTTTGATCTTAAATTTTATGCTTTTACTATTGCAAGACATGTAGTAACTACGTCTCAGCTGATAGTCCGTCCGCGGATGATTGCGATGATATGTCTGTTGCCGAAAGCTTAGAAAAAAACTGATTCTCCTAGCCTGTTTGATCCTGTTCTATCTCCCAGCTCCGAAGCAGAAGTCGAAAAGACAAGTTTACTATAAATGTGTGACTAATTCAAAACCGGTTCAAGAATACACAGTAGCAAAAATCGTAATCAGTCAAGCAAGTCAAGTCATTTAAATCAATCGTCAGCAATGTTAAGGCAGACATATATAACTACAATTTCGACGATGTGTAGTTTTTTAATTTCAAAACGCATTTCCGCACCTCCTTAACAAATCTCAGCTAAAAGTTTTGTGGAATATAGAAACGGAACAGGTGTTTGTCTGCTTTAAGTGTGTTTGTGTTTAAGTTTCTAATTTTGCCGCAGACGTCCCCGGCGAACTTGGGCAAGCTGCCACGGAACAGTTCCCGCGCTGGTCAAAAAATAGTCCTTGAATACGTCTCGCTGCGCCGCGGCAGCCCTACTGTGGCAGTGACCTCCGAGGCTCCCACACTCCTGTAGCGATCCCATGCCTTCGGCTTCAAGTCTCCAATCTCCCGGCTCCATGTTTCCGTTGCAGTCCTCCCTATCGTAAAATCCAGAAGGGCAGTATGTGGATCCGTCGACAGTTTTACAGAAATTGTGTAGACACCGACGCCTTAATGAATAACTCAGTTTTTTTTCTATGGTAGCTACGATCGGTTGCCGGAAAATTTGCCATCGAGCTACCAAGATTCCGAACGCATGTTCAACTATACGCCTTGCTCTGGAAAGCCGATAATTGAAAATAGCTTCAGAAAATAGATACGGGCGCAGCATGTAGGACCTGAGTGAAAAAGCCTCATCCGCTACTAGGACAAAATCACAGACTGAGTCACTTCCGGGCAGGTTCCGACTTTGTGGTAGCTTAAGCTTCCCACTCTCCAAATCCTTTCCAAGGCTGGATGCAGCAAAGGTCCTGCCATCGCTGGTTCTCCCTGGCAGGCCAATATCCACAAGTATGAAGCGATAGTCTGAGTCTACCACAGCCAAGAGGACCAAGGAATGGGTCCCCTTGTAGTTGAAGAACGCAGAGCCAGCACACCTCGGTTTCTGAAACAAAAACATCAGGATGGATTTAATTAATACTAATCAATCTGTGTTTTGTTTCATCCTCCCCAGACCAAACGAACAAAGTCGGACTCAACGTTTGAGAAACAGATGATAAAGCAATTGGAGCGAGCTACGGATCTGTCAGTTGAACGGCAAAAGGATGGCGACTACAATTTTGCCTTATCAGTGGCTCATTGCCTGAAAAATTTCGACCCTGATGAGAAATTCGAATGCGCAAAATTGGACCGAAGGCCCTGGATCAAACCTCTGCGCCTTCCTTTCAACAACAGCCAAGTTATATTCTACTCACAACACCTGCGAAGCCAGCTGTGACCACAGGATATCAGCAAAGTCAGGGTTTGCCCCAAAACTTTCCTTCCGCTTCAACTTTTTCTAACCCCGGGACGGCTACCGTGAGTGGAACCGCAACAGGTAGTGGCTCTGCACCTGGTTCTTTTATAACGGATCTGGCTAGTGCCATGATGACCCACGGTCACGTGACCCCTGCCGGACCCGTCCGGACCCTCCAGGTACCAACTGGACAGTCCGAAGTGGCTATGAACATGACCTAGGTGGTTTTTGAGGGCGCTGAATTCAAATCTGGCATTAGTTTTTAGGTAACTATGGGCTAATACTGACTTCTGGGATCACGTTTACCGTCGGACGGTCCAGGCCCGGCTGGTTACCAGGTTGGACTCCCAGAAGTGTCAGGCAACCTCAAAAACAACGTATATAAGGGTTTTCGAGGTCGCTGTGCTCGATTTTGACGTTAGTTTTGCTCTAGCTGCTGTTCTGACTTCAGTAACGAAGCGTAAAAATGATTTTTTATTTGTTAAAATGTTAACAAAAAAATCACCCACCCCAGGACGGCTCAGAGGTCCGACTGGGAACTTCTATATATGTATCGATAGCCCACAGTCAGGACATGTCACATGCACAATATGGGTTGCCTAAGGTTTTCCCTTAGTAAATAGCAGCCGAAATTCGAACTTCGGTCATGAACGTTTTTTAGGTCACTTTTGGGTACCCTCACTTAATAAGGTGGTGATTCCTTTTGGGGACATATTGTTGTTTGGCGGCGTAAATCAAGATGAAATTTGATGAAACTTTCCGAAATAAGTTCTTTTAGCGTTCTAACACCCTCCGCGCAATCCCGATTCAAAAATTTGAGATTTCCGGTCAGAGTGGTTTTTCCCAATTTCTGAACGTTTGGCAGCTGTTATACAGTTATGACTATATTCATTCGAAAGATCTCATTGAACTTCACATTTTTGCTTTTTAAAGCAAGTTTCTAGCTTTTCTCTACCGTGAGATAGCCGTTTTTCTTGTTTTGGCGTCGAAAACTTGTCATTTTTGCAGAAATCAAATAATCCAACATTTCTTGAACTACGCAAGCCGTAAAATCAAACTAAGGGCGTCGATCTGAAGGTCTCACAGAGACAAATTATCCGACGCATGATCGTCTTCCAACTGCTATCCCGTAGGCTGCTATCATAAAAAATGTAGTTTTTGCAAAAACACGACCAATTTTTTCCAAAGATTGTGGAGCATTCACCATGCAAGCTGGAGGGCTGGTACTGAATAAATGTGTTCTGCACAAATATACCCAGGGACGATTTTTTAGTTGCCCCGGTTGCTGCCTTCTAGCTAAGGTAATCGCTTGACAAATTTGGAAAAAGTAGGCAAAATACAGGTTACGCACACATTTCAGCTTAATTTCTCTATAACGAAGAGCGATTTCACAATAAGTAAAAAATGGTCCCCAGCTATTGGTATCGAATGATATAATCGATGTTTCGCGAAAAATTTACTTGAGTCTGCAAAAATTCTGGAAAATTATACTTCTTCAAAATGTGTTAAAAATATATTAGAAACGCAACATTAGTTTCATGGCATGCATTAAAAAGAGAAAATATCAAGCTACATTTTGATATAAAATGGCTTCTTAACTCCAAGTAATGAACGAGTAATAATGGTGCAAACTTTATGTGACCAAAGGGAATGAGATTTACCCCCTCAGATCCACAGTTCCAGGGAAACTGGGGGGGGGGGGACCTCCCTAAATTTTGAATTTTTTTGCCTTTTTGGTCACTTTTTGGCCGAAAAACCGTGGGGGGGGTCACGAAAATTTGTCATTGTCCCCCCCCCCTAACGCACCTCGTCACCCATATTGCATTTTTCATGCTAATTTTCGTAGTTTCCCCGGAACTTAGGGTCTGGGGGGGTAAATCTTGGAAGGTTGGTGGTGGTCGAGTACTCGAGTCATAGGTGTACCACCTGTTTGGGTTGGGGGGGCATAGGTGTAAGGTGGGGGGGGGGTTGGGGGGGGTAGCCCCCCCCAAGCCTTTTTTCAACCCTCCCCCACAACTTTTGGGGGGGGGGCTTCCCCCCCCCCCCCCCAACTGGGGGGGGGGGGGGGTCGCGCCGAAGGCGCGAATAATGGCCAAAATTTGGGTATTTTTAGGGTAAATTTTGAAAAAATTTTCAAAAATGTCGAAATGTTTGGATTGAACTGTTTATTATTATGAGAAATACACGTTTTTAACTGTATTATGGACCTTGTAGCAATACGCAACTGAACGAAGTACA